>PVJA010027104.1:0-28942 GCA_004027025.1 Myocastor coypus | reverse complement strand
CAGGCGTGCACCACCACACCCGGCCTGTACATGTTTTTTAAAAAGGAAAATAAAATGTAAAATTTTATTTCTTTAATAGTTGAACAATTACTGTAAAGATAAATTTTAATGGCAGTATCTTGGCACTACTAAATTTTAATCTGATTCATATAGTGTTATAACCTTTAAACATATTTGGATATTAAAAAGTAAAGACATTTTATGCAACATAGCTCTTCTTGGTAATATACTCTTTCTTGAATATCACTGTAGTATTATAGCATACATATGCATGTATACCTCCTCACAAACACACATTTATCATATTAAAGTTCCATCAATACAAAAAGTATAAGACTAAGACTAAAATTTCTGAATATTTTGACAGTTTCTCATATTGATCCTATGTAATCTAACGCTTATTAAATTTCTACTTATTGAATATTTTGTGCTATTTCTTATGATGGCTCATTACAAATAACACATTTAATTTCATAATGCTCTCAAGAATGGTGCTGTGTATTACCTATGAGAAATATTTAAAGGAAAAAAATGTAAAGCATAGCTACATTGAAAACTATAGCTAAATGGTCTGTTTGACTTATATTGACCTGGCTTTTGAACTTAGCTGGAAATGTGGGCTAATGCTAGTGTCCATAAACTTTGTACTCAGCAGATGAAAAAAAGGTTAAAAAGAAATTTTAAAAAAATTTAAAAAGTCTTCTAAGTTCTGATATTTATTAGGTATCTGAACTTAGTCAATGTATTCAGCTGCACTGCAAATCAACTACACTGCTTAGAAAGTTATATTGATAGTATTTTCTGTGTCAAAAACAAGAAATATAAGTTGGCAGCCACAGGATTGACAACACTCCAATCAACCCTCAAGTTTTGATATACTGTAATATGCCAGTTACTGTATTAGATTTGTAGTGAACGAGGAACATTGAATTCTTACCTAAGCTAAGAGAATGAGATTCCAGTTCATTGTCCAACACTGTAAGAGTTGTACAGGTGAATGAGTAAAGCATAAACCAACTTTTTTTTCATAGGGAAAGTGCTAGAAGATGGGCCCAGGAGCTGGGTCTAGAGGCAGCACTCAGGTAATGTAAAGTTATTAATGACCTTGGAATATACAATAAGAAAAATTGGAAGGTACTGAAGGATTTCAAAGTGCTTCAGCTTTATATTTCTAGAGAAACAATGAAGTTCTTCCACAATATATCCAGGCAAGGAACATTGCTATGCAGCATTATATTGAAAAAGATGGTCCTACAAGCATCCAGCCTTGTGAATGTTGATACTACCATGTTTGGTTTAATCAGTAAGGAGTGTCTGTATAAAGTGAATAGCTATGTAAAGTTTTAAATAAGACATTCTTTGTTTGATTCCTAGGTAGGCTACGTATTAGCTGAGATATTTAGGGGCTGTTTCTTAATATCTTTTGCTCTGGTTTTCCATCTGCTGCATAAAAATACACTAAATTGCCATTTTCTATGAATCAAAACAACTGTTTGACTCAGTCTCAACAATAATGATAAAATGGCAACGTTCTGTTATCCTAGGAATACTATGAGGTTTACATAACTTTTTAAACAGTGCCTGTTAACAATATTGGCACAAAGTAAGTGCTATATGTTGGCCATATGTGGAGAAGGTGCTGGCAATGATGATATACAAAAGACAACAGAAAATAAACAGGAAATGTAGGATTTTTAAGACATTTATTGGTTATAAAAGGCAAAAATAAACCTATGACGCTGAATTAAAAGGTGGTCCTTTGGGTTTAGTCTTGATGTAAAATGATTGCAACAGTTTTTGTCAACACAAAATTTTAAGAGGACCCGTCTGAGTGAGCTCAGTTTTGATGGTGAAGAGTCTGAAATAACAAGAGTTGTCAAAAAGAAGTGCTTGTCAGATATTTTGATGTGACAGTATGAAGCTTAAGCCTCTCACAAATATTGATAATGTTGCAAGTAGATGGAATTGTAGATTTATAAAAGGGGAGGTGTTATAGTTTGGGCCTAGTTACCCCCTCCAATGCCTCATGTAGTCATGGGGCAGACTTCTAGAGGTTGTGATTAATTCATTACCCAATGCTGGGATTATGGGTATAAGTGCTTCTGGAGTTCTGAGTGTGAGAGCTGCTGAGATTACGTGTGTGAGGAGCAGATAGCCTGGATGAAGTGTACAAAAGGGAAAGAGGCTTGCCCTCCGTCTCTGCTCTCTGCCACTGCTGCCACTGCTTCTGCATTTTTACTCTTGCTGCTTTGCTGTTTTCCGTTGCCATGAGCAACTGTCCTCTGCATGTGCAACCCTGCCTTTGAGCCATCTGAATATGGACTGAAGTCTTCACAAACTGTGAGCTAAATAAGCCTTTCCTTTCTTAATTCTGGAGGCTGGGTACTTGGTCCCACTAATGAAACAAAAGTAACCGGACAAGGCGTCCTAATATTTCCTAATGAAAGTATTAGGAAGAACATGACAGTGCGAAAGATGAAAGTGTTTGTGGAACGGTTAGGAAATAACTCACTTTGAAATGTGAATAGATACATTGGAGAGGTAACCTTGAAGAAGCAAGAAATGTTGTTTGGGAGTTAAAGACAGCAAGTATTTTGAAGCATAGCTCATCAAAGAGTATAATAGATGAATCAAACAGTAAATCTACTTTTAGTTTTTGAAAAATTTCTGTACTGTGTTCTACTGTTGTTATACTAATTGACATTCCCACTAAAATGTAGAAAGATTCACTTTTCTCCTTATTCCATGTCTTCACCAGCATTTTCTATTCTGGGTATTTTTCATGACAGGCAATTTGAATGGGACTGGGTGATTCTCCATATAGTTTTGATTTACATTTCCCTAATGGCTAAAGATGCTGACCATTTTTTTTTTTTTTCCATGTACTAAAGAAATTTGTTACTCAACATGATAACATCCTTGAGAAAAGACGGGAATGCTAGATCTAAACTAAACACATGATTTTTTTCTTCTGTGCTAAACGACTATTAAAATAGCAAAAATATATATTTAAAAATATATATATTTAAGCCGGGCGTAGTGGCGCATGCCCGTAATCCCAGAACTCGGGAGGCGGAGGCAGGAGGATTGGTGTGAGTTTGAGACCAGCCTGGGCTACAAAAGTGAGCTCAAGGCCAGCCTCAACTGCATACTGAGACCCTGTCTCAAAAAGACAAAAAAAAAAAAAAAATATATATATATATATATATATATATATATATATATATATATATATATTTAAAAATGCGGAAATGTTGTAGACCTAACAATTTGAAAATTTGAATTAGTGCTATTAGCATTTATTGACAAAGGAGATGGCAAGAATAACCATCTTTTATTTCACAATAACCCAAATTATAAGTGTTATAGTAAAAAATACAAGGATTTATGATAATTCAAGGTTGTTGCCAGTGTCTTAGGAGCCATGGTAATGAACTTGTGGTACCTATTGAGAAAGAATATCGACCTGTACTCAATGTTTGCATCTATGATAGTTGCTACAATTTCCACAGCACAATCAATAGGCTGGGGAGATTGTTTTATTTCTAATCACTTCAATTGAGGAATGATTTACAAAATATTTGCAGCTTCAAAATGGATGCTTATAAACAATGATATATTTAGTCTTGGTTTAAAATTTATTTAGGATATGAAATAGCAATATATGTGTATTTGAAGTGATTCTAAAATTTAAAATATACAATCAGGATAAAAAAAAAAACACTGCACTGATAAAAACCTACATCATTATTTGTGCAACAATTTAAATATTAATGATTGCATATTACTTGTACATGGGACAAGATATTCAAAAGAGAGTGTTGCTGATAATATAAGGCCAGTGTATAGTTTATGGCTTACATAATATTTAATTCTTGCATTTAAAATGGAATGTCAGTGCTTCTATATTGCCTTTCATGAAAATAATATGGAACATGTCATCATCAATAAATGCAAATAGATAAGCCAGAATCAGCAAAGAAGTTTCTTATTGTTTTCTTGCAGAGTAAGCCTGTTTTATTATTGACCACCAAAAATTGATGTCCTAGTTTAAGAAGCTGACCAAGCACTTCATCCCTCTTAGGTTACTTTAAAGAAACAGAGGGAAGAATAGAGGGAGACAAAGGCCATCAGTGGTTGCCCCCTCCAAAAACAGCAGCAAGATAAATCGAGTGGCTGTAGGATAAAACTATTAAGAGATGTACAGTTGCTAAGGAATGTTAATGGGCAAAAAGAAAAAATAAATCACCAGCATAGGAGAGTGGATTAGAAAATGAAATAGACTATTTAAGTGAAATTCAAATAAGCTGCAGGATGGAAGAGTTGTAAAAACACTATTTTACCCTCCAGGAGATGGGAAATCATAGATTTATAAATATCCAGAAGAACTGAACTACAGTTCTGAATATGAACTATGTTTTACTAAAATATCTAGTATAAAGTGTGTATAAAATAATTTTCAATATTTAGAAGAAATACAAAGTTAATGGCATGAAAATTATCTGGAGGTGAGTACTTTGGAGTATCTCTTAATGCATAATTTTTAAATCTCATGTAGAGTAATGTGAACTAATATCAGGCATCTTTTTTCCACTCACGGAAATCTGGAATCATTTTCATCACACCAACACTGCAGATGTGTTAGTGGTCTTTCCCTCTATTTTAATTTTGTCAGAAACATTTAATAAATAATGTAGTATCATCCTAAATTTAGATAGATAATACTCAGATTAAGGCATTAGCTAACAATGAACATGCATTTTCATTCAGTAGGGCAATAATAATAGAAGGAAACGCATGCAAAATAACAGCTCTAATTTCAAACAATAACTCTCTAGTTCTGTTTTAGGTAGCAAAATGCTATTTATTGTAGTACTGTTCAGTATTTGAAAGTAATTTTTAACACTTGTGATAACAACTTTCAGATTCCAAATGTCATAATGCTTCCCAAGTGAAATGATTAAGACTCTGAAACTTAAAGATCTCATTTTTTTTTAAGTAAGGGCAATATATTTCCAAGCAAAGATGCAAAGATCTAAAGTGTAAAGCATAAGATATTTATAGAACTATAAAACTTCAAAATGGCTAAGAAGTAATAAAGTGAATATTAACACTTTTATTATTGTTTAACTTATACCAGAAACTATACCATGAAAGCTGTTGAGAACCATGTTAAGGAATTTTAATTTTCCTATAAAGTGTCTGGAAGTCAATATGGATTTGAAGCAATTTTGGCATAACCTGCTACTATAATTTCACTATCACAAAATTTTTCTATTAACATAAGGTGAAAAGGTTAGTGAAATTCTGATATGTCTGGGTGAAACAAAGCAAGCTTTTGTAGAAAATTATATGCATAATTATGAGTGATTTGGTATGACAATAGCAGTAGATTTGGGAAGAGGAACATCTACAGCTTTGAAAATAATAATTAATATGACTTATGACCCACATAGCTATGAAGAGAGAGAGTAGGGAGTTGACAGAATAAAAAGTCTAAGGCTTTAGCTTTAATAGACAATGGAAATAGTCATCAAAAGATAATGTAGTGATATCAAGGTGAAATATGCTGAGAATAAAGTGACTACAGACAATAACAGCAATAATAATAACAGAGACATCTAATGGGCAGGTAGTTCTAAAAGATGATGTATTAGGAGATGGAAAGTGGTATGTAAAGATATGAATTTGAACACTGTTAACAAATAGATTCTGACTGAAAAGAGGATTAGTTGACAACATATGCCACAAGAAGAGATAAGGGATGAGGATGAGCCTCTGGAGGAAAAGAAAGGTTCAGGGAGGATAACAAGATAGGAGAAGCTTTGTAGAGTAAACATAACCTCAAAAATGGCATTCGTGAAGTCAGACACCAAAAGACTGGGTTGATACTCCAATGACTTGTTCACTGATGAAAACAGGTTGGTAGAATGATGAAGATCCACACAATCTAGACAGGACAAATGAACATTACCAAAATCAGAAGGATTGTTTCTTTTAAGGAGTCACTCTTAGTCTATTTCTCTAGTTAAACACAAGAGCTGACTTGATAATGTTTAAGATCTCAGCATTCCTATTTTCTAGTGAAGACCCTGCATTTGTCCTTATGGTTGTGACCCAGGCAGCTATCAGGGTCCCAAGAGAGGTCTCAGTTACTCTTCCCTCATTACTGGGATCAATACCCAACACCCAAATTTGAGGAAGGAAAGTTTATTTAGCTCACAGTTACTGGAGATTTAGTCCACACCCAGCTGGCTCCAAGTCAGAGGAGCACATGGCAGAGAGCAACCTTTCATGGTAGTGGCAGAGAGCAGAAAGCAAAATGGAGAAATAGCAGCAACAATAGCAAGGGAGAGGAAGTCTGTCTCTCTTATGTTACATTAAGGCTATCCCCCTGAGGCTGAGTGTAGCACTCACACCCATAATCCCAGCCTTAGATCACCCATAATTCCAGTAGATCATGAGTCAATCACAAACTGTAGAAGTCTGCCCCATGACTACATGAGACTTTGGAGGAACACCAAGAGACAAACCATAACAGAGGTGACAGGAGATTTAAAAAAAATATAGACACATAATAAAAGGAAAGCTTGAACTAGGTAGGGCCTGACATCTCTGCTGGAGAGGCAGCAACTGCCCAGCATAGTCTGTGTCTTTATTTATACATAGTAAAAACTGGGAAGCAGATGAAGGGGGCACAGTCTCAGTGTTATCCTGAGAATACTAAGAGTGAAGCATTCTCACAACTATCTGTGCTGTAGTTAACAGGGAAGAGCACCAAAGCCAGACACCTGCTGGACTGGCCAGGCTGCCATCACTACAACTGGTTTACATGACTCATCTCCGGCACTCTGCCTTCTCATGGCTGGCCTTGCTCTAGCTTTGGATGTGTGGTCCTACTCCAGTTCAACTCCTCTGCATACCTTATACATTGTGTATTAGTGATCAGAGGGCTTAACAAGTGTGATTGTGCAAGAAGCATGTCCTTCCCTCATTCCTTAATTAGCATACACGGTAGGGATGTGACAAGCTATAATCAAGGAGATCATTAGTATCTCTTTGTTTTTAGTTTGCCATAGTGTCATATAATTTTACAATTAGATACTTGATTACTGTCAGCATTAGGACATTGTAATTTTTAAGAAAGGTCAATGTACTTAAAATTAAATTTATAATTTATTTCAGTGCTATTTTCAAAGATGACTTTCCTTTCTTAATTTTTAAAAATTTATTTGGCACTATACAGTTCAAGCTCTTAGTGATGTTCCTATCTCAGTCTCCCCAGTGCCACCATGCCCAGCTTCAGTGGCTGTCAGTGCACTCAGTTGGTTCCATTTCCATCGCAGCATGTGGTAACAAGGATCAAATTCCAGTCCTTGTGCTTGTCAGGCAGGCGCTTAGACTGCTGAGCTCTCTCCCCAGCCCTTCAAACACGACCTTCCTTGTGTTCACATTTACATGAAAGAACAGCTGCTGGGCGTGGTGGCCCACCCCTGTAATCCCAGCACTCAGGAGGCTGAGGCAGGAGGATTGGTGTGAGTTCGAGACCAGCCTGGGCTACAAAAGTGAGCTCAAGGCCAGCCTCAACTGCATCGCGAGACCCTGTCTCAAAAAGACAAAAAAAAAAAAAAGAACATCTTATCATTCATGATTCAAATGCAAGCTATAAAGAATTCTAGGCCATGGTTCAATGTGATAATGTTTTAAGTTGGTTATATAATTAGAAGCTCATGACAAGTCAGCTCTTAGGTGATGAATACCTACCTTCCTTGATTGTAGCTTGACTAGAAAATGAGATAGATGATATGCCTTTAAAATATGAAATGTTGTTGTCCTTCGTTAAAAATATTATCTTTTTTGGTTGATATAAAAAGCATGAATATTAATGTCACTTCATTTTATGTCTATCAAAACAAAACTGGCCTTCACCTTTCTAAACTCTTTGTTTTCTCAATAAAAACATTGTTATTTGTAAGTGGTAAGATGTCACAGAATCAGTATTCAACCAGTGAGAAATATCACTCAGGACTGTAAAAGATAGTGTGACAAATTCAGTTTTAGACAAGAATTCAGATCACAGCACAACAAAGCCATATATAAGAGGTATAATTCTTAATGACATCCTTCATAGAAAAGATGTTGTAATTTATATCTGTGCCCCGTTTTATTAGTATGGTACTGTGAGTGCTCTTATTACTTTAATAAAAAGGGCAAAAGGGAACGCTGTTCCTAAGCAGTGATTTTATTGCCATTGTTTTGCTGTGTTAAATGACTTTTAGCTCTCTGGAACATTTTCTTGGCCAATTAAGGTACCTGATCATATATGGAATTTATCCTATTTTTAAAAAGTTTTTGAATAGGGAACTAGAAACTTATATTCTTCTCCCAAGAACCTTAAGCAGGAGGCAAATGTCCCTTTGGACCTTTCTGAGCATGCACATTATAAATGATGTCACATTTATCTGGATATCATTATAGAGCTTCAAGTTCTCCATCAAGAAATAGATGAGTTTTAATTACCATAGTCATACCTTTGAATTTTAAAGACAGTTAATAAGCCTCCCCCCAAATCCTACCCTGTCCTGATACTTGAAGTTTCAATCCAGCAGCTGCACAGGAAAACCACTTGTTTACATCTTTTAGCTCTTTTTCCAGATTGCTCAGTATTGAATATGCCTTTCTCATATCCTCTGACAGAAAACGTTATCATTTAAACTTTAATGTTTCTACTGAATAAAAAATGACTTCTAAGTTGTCCCCATGATTGCAAACTCCATAAAGATGCAAATTTTTAAAAATATATTTAGGGCAGGGGACACAGGATCTCCAGAGTCTCAATACATGGATCTGCCTCATAGTATAGCTGATAGAGCCCAGGAAGTACCCTGCCCAAAGTGACAACTTTTCCCCAGGTTGTAACAGCTTCACATTAGAAGGGAGAAAAATGTAAGAGAATACATTTTAGAAAAAAGAAAGGAATTAAGTGTGTAGCACTTTAAATGTAAAGTGTGTCATTGTATAATACAAGATATGAAATAAATACAAAATTAGAACTGAAAAGTGTGGAATGAAGACAAATTTGGAGTGTATGCTTATGGATGGAACTTAAAACAAAACAAATTTATGTAAAGAAGTTCAGATAGTTATGGATTATTGAAATGTTTGCATCAAAGTTTAAAAATTCCATTGGTATAATGTTATAAGAAATTAAAGAATAGAATTATACATAAAGTATCAAAATATGTACAAATTTTAATTTAAAAGTACAAAAGTAAAAGTATCAGATTGCCAATAGTTACTGTTAGATTTGGGATCGTTGAAAAATGTTTGTGATTTTATTTCAACTGGATTTACTTTTTATATAAGTAAGAACATATTTTAATTGAACAGAAATTTATAAAAATAACATCATTACATTACTTAATATCAAGTCAACAAGTTATTTTCTTACTGATACATAGAAGACTTTGATTAAAGTAGTTGGCATATGTTTAGTGCCACCATTATTTTTGCCTCTACCTATTCAAAATGCTTGACACCAGAAGTGCTTCAGGTTTTTTTTTTTTTTGATTTTCAAATGTATGAATGGATCATATTGTTTTAGTATCCATAATCCATCATATTTACATTAAAAAATTCCTTTGAAAAGGAAGTGTTTTAATTACTGAATTTTAAAAAAATATTAGGTATAAATTTACTCTACTTATTGGGTCTCTGGTCAACAAACCCACAAAACAACCGTAACAGTTAAAAGGGAACAAAATCATGAAGCAAATGCCATCTGTATGTATAAAACATTTAAAATGAATTGTGAAAATCAGAAAATGAAGTGCTATTATCAATGAAGGCTATACCTGCAGCGCCTGTTACATGGTATAAGGAGAATTACTGCCCAGTGGACACCGGAAAAACCTACAGCACAAATCTCTAGTTATCTCAGCAAGCAGCCATGGCCTAGAAGCCAAAGGCGCCAACTGGAGCCACAGGACTCTGATGTCCCTCTGAATCCTAGCATGTAGCATGTTTCTACCTTTCCACACATCTACACTGGAGCCCTAACCTGCAACGTGACAGTATTCAGAGTTGCAATCTTTGGAAGGTGACTAGGTTTACAGGAGGTCATAGGGTCTTCATAGGATTAATCTTATGGAAAGATCAAAAGATCAGAATACTTTTCCAACCCAGGTAATGATAAAATAAGAAATCAGCTGGCTGTGAACAAGGACCTCATCGTCATGGTCCATGATCTCAGACTTCACCTAGATGACTGTGAGAAAAATAGTACCTGCTACTTAAACCACCTACTCTGTGGGGAATTTTTAAGACGGCCATAGCCACCTGAGACTCAAATATTCAGGCATATTTTCCTAATTTGAACTTGGTGATACTTGCATTACCCTGAGCAAATCAAATCTCACAACATTCTTATTTCTAGTTCTTCCCTTTTAAGACGAATATGCTCCTGAATATGCACATATAGAATTTCAGCCACTCAACTAAAATCAAAATATTTCTAAACTTTCAACAACAAAATATATTTTCATCTTACTTGGCAGAACCTGCTTTAAAGAGGCAGTGTGTGTGCTTTTCATGAATTATAGCATTTCAAAGTGCATGATTTCTCATAACTGTAAAACTCAGCACTAATTTCTTTATTAAAAAATATAGGCTACATTTTTAAAGTGTGTCTGCATGTCATTTCAGTTCTTTTTTTTTTTTTTTTTTTTTTTTTTTTTTTTTTTTTTTTTTTTTTTTTTTTTTTTTTTTTTTTTTTTTTTTTTTTTCATCGTTTTGAGACAGGGTCTCACTATGCAGTTCAGGCTGGCTTTGAGCTCACTTTTGTAGCCCAGGCTGGTCTCGAACTTGCATCGATCCTCCTGCCTCAGCTTCCTTAGTGCTGGGATTACAGGTGTGCACCACCACGCCCAGCTTGTCACTTCAGTTCTTGAAAACTTCCTCATGTTCCAAAGTCTCAAGTTTGAGTATAACATTTTAATATAAAGATACTGTAGAGAATGTGGAGGCCATTAAGCCTTTCCATGTCATTTGATTAGAGAAAATCTTCTTTTTTTATGTTGTTTAAGTGACTAGCAGAATTGAATACCCTTACTGTCCTGCTTTGAAAATAAGTCCAAGGACAATCTTATGAAGGTATAACATTGTGGCCTAATTCTATTCTGTTTCAGTGTTAGACATTATAATAAATATGCATTTTCTTTTACTTATAAAATTATATCCCTAAAACACACAGAAATTGAGGCAGTAGGTATTATAGATAGGTCAAAAGTCATAATTTAATTATATAATCAATTTTGAGCTGGTCATTATTGCAGGCAGTATCAGGATTCCTTTGTATTCTCTCTGTGAGTCATCTTAAGAGAAAGATGTTCTCTGAACTCTAACTTAATTATTTCAATACACTCTGAATGAATAGATTTCAGAAATCATTTTAAAACATATTAAATCACAGTGGACTCTTTCTATAGCTTCTCTTAGTTTTTTTTTTTTTTTCCCCTGGTGGATTATGAAAATGATTTTTGTTCAGGTAGTATCTGCCCTTCCACTATGCTCTAGAAAATGAGGAACGAATGGTCCCTCACAGTAGCTTGCTGATTTGCAGAAATGTGAGCGCCTAAACCAGATGGAGCTCTTTGGCGAAAAGATGCTGGATGTGACTTGCATTTCAATTCGAGGGAAGGAGTTACCCTCTGAAATGAAATTGATGATCACTTAGTGTAATTTAATCTTTAAAGGAATCACCTCAATTTCCTTTTTCGTTCATATAAAACTCTTAGATTTCTAACAATAAAAGTAAAATATTTTTCTGCTCTAGACTTCCTGTGACTGAAGTCCTAAAATTTTATACCATACAGGATCCTCAGGAGTCACATTTTTTGCTTCTTTTATTTCCAGTGCCCCTAGGCTTCTCAACTTTTTCGTGTGAAGATACACAGAACAAAAAATATGCTCAAGTCCACTGACCCCGCAGAGACTGCTGGAGCACAGATGTTGCAGAATTGCAGCCTGGCTCGCACAGCTCCTGCTCAGCTGCGTGACGGATGAGGGGCATGAATAAATCGACACTTCTAAGTCATATACTATGGCACAAACAGTTGAGAAATGCACTAAACAAGACCACGCCAATCATTTCGCAAACATAATCGATAAGTTGAGGAGCATTCCAATAATATTACCTCATTTGGCGCTGATTTAGCTTGCAGTTGCAACCCCTGGAGTGAGGATGAGACTGAGGCAGATGCCGCACTCAGGCCGGCTTCTACTCATGCGGCTGCGTCCTTTGCGGGGAACTTCTCAGCAGGAGGGAGGTTCCTTGTTCGCCACAATGCTTGTCCTCTGGGAGCAGCTTAAGTTCATTTTGGATTCAGCGGGTGAGTGGGCTGCAGTGTCCTTTACTCTGAACTCTGAAGTCTTCAGAACTTCAGAGATTCCCCATGTTTCCCCGTGGCACTGGTCCTTCTGACACAGCAACCAGTGAAGCACAGTAGCCATGGCCCTCCCCTACCGTGGCCGTGAGTTTCAACAAGGGTCACAAGAATATGAGAAAACTGAGGCACAGCCGCCGTCGCGGACACCTCGCCAAACACCAAGTTCGTGAGGGACATGATCCAGGAGATGTGCAGCTTTGCTCCGTAGGAGCATCCGCCATGGAGCTGCTCAAGGTCTCCAAGGACAAATGTGCTCTGAAGTTTATCAAGAAAAGGGAGGCGGGATGCATGTCTGCACGAGAGGGTGAGGAGCCAAGTGACGTGCTGGCCACCATGAGGAAGGCAGCTACCAAGAAAGACTGAACCCTTCTGAAATTAAGTTTTGCAGAAAAAAAGAAAGAGGGAGAGGGAGAGAAGAAGATAAGGGAGAGAAGGAGATAAGGAGGGAGGGAGGGGGAGGGGAAAGAGAGAGATTCAGAGCTCTCTGACAGACCAAGTAGCTTCTTTATCTGCATTAAAGTTCAGCTGCCCTATTTTGCTTCTCTCAATCCCGTAGTGAAGTTGCTTCAGAAAATACTACCCAATAAATCTGCTGAGTACCAATCTGTGTCCTGTGTAGCAGTCCTAGGAGGAACAGAAATGAAGCTTGGAGTATACTTGCCTTATTTTAAAATCAAAAGGCGGACTGGCAAGATGGTTCAGTGGTCTAAAACACTTGTTTAGGCAAGCTTAGACAACCGCAGGGATCATGGTTTGAACCCTGGCACCACAAGCTGTGCTAGCCCCACCCGCAGGGCAGGCTGAGCCAGACATAATAATAAAGAAAATCTAAAGGTGTTAATATGTACACTACCATATAAACATGAGGTGGCCATGTATGTGTATAGTGCTGTGTAGTTTATCCACTGAAGCTCAAAACAGAGTCTACATATGAGAAAGAAGAGGGCCCTCAGGGAAATTAGGCACCAACAATTCTCATTGTCCAAAATATGATAAACCATGTTAAATAAACCCTTACTGAACTGATAATGCCGACATAGTTTCACAGTTGATCATGTTATGTTAATTTTAAACATTGTATCGTTTTAAAGGAAAAGATAACAGATGGCTTTATTCTGGCTTCCTCTCTGTCAGAGATGACAGGCTAGCTCCATTACTATGGGCCAGTGGCGAGGCAGAAACATGGTGCTGGAAAAGCAAAGCTCAGGAGCACTCTTCACCTTCTGGTAGGCAGTGGGGGGAGGGAGGGAAGACAGAGACAGAGACAGAGACAGGGACACAGAGAGATAGACACAAAGAGACAGAGACAGAGAGACAGAGAGAGAAAATGACAGAGAGACAGAGACAGTGACAGAGACAGAGACACAGAGAGGGAAAGATAGGGAGACAGAGAGAAAATAATGTGTCCAGGACCAGGCATGAAATGCACCCTTCAAAGCATATCACAGAGACCACCTCCCTTCAGCCAGGGCCTTGGCTCCTGCTCTTTCCATCACCAATAGCGATAGAAAGTATCAGTCACACACAAATCCTTTGGGCACATTCCAAATCTAAGCTATAATAAATAGCATTTTAAAATTTGCTGACTAGGGCTTTGTTCAGAGAGGTATGAGTAGACTGGCCTAGTTCCAGCAAGGAGGAGACAAAGATAGGAGCAGAGGCCGCATTACAAATGAGGTCTGTGGGCTCAAGGTATCAATGAAGGGTATTAGCTTTTGCTTGCCCTCACAAGCCTTCAAAAATATATTTACTGAGCCATTGTGCTTGTTAAGATGACTACAGCAGTAACTTTGAGATCTTAAAATAACCTAGTATATGAGATTGAGATATTTTTTCCTCTTTGTCAGATCAAGGTCAGTGGCACAGACAGCGTCCTTACCTAAGGGACAATACTTCCTTCAGTTGCTTACCTCGGACTTTTTCTAGTTGCCCTACTGGAATTGGGGCTTGTTCCTGTCTATGGGCCAGCACAGAGAAGAACCAGTGTATGAAAGATGAGAACTCCGTCCGTATCTTACTTTCAACCTAAGGGGAGGGGGCTTGTCTGTTTTGCCCACATTCTATTATCATAGTTACTGTTACATGGCCAAGCCATGTGTGAAGGGCCTGGGAATCAGATGGTCAAGAGCTCAGCTAGGAAAGGCAGGAGAGAGGAAGCACAGGCCCTAGCACAAAAAGGAACAAGGCATCTGGTGTTTTGGAGAACATTTGTGGACTTCATCCATCACAGTTGCCAATGTTTTAAAAACTTGGAGATTCCACATCAGAAGCAAGATTTCTGTCTTTTACTGAAAAATTAGGTGTGAGCCTTCATGACAGTAATCAGATGGTTTTCCTTGCAGTCATTAAATTCAGCAAGCATGGTTCTTTGTTCAACATATAAGTAAAAAAAAGAACTTCTTCCATGCTTAAAAGGTAATACATAAGTCTTAAAAAATTTAATGCAAAATATATTAATGAAACTTATCTTAGTAAAAATGTAGAGAGAAATTTTGTTAAAATTTTACATATTAAAAAATGACCATCATTCCAAACAAGTGTTTTACAATGCAATTATATTTTCACAGGAGATTAAAACATTTTTTAGTAGAGGTGAATTTATAATGGTATGTGTATAATCTTGAAGATAGAGGCTATACTTAGCAGGAATAACCACTTGGAAATACACTTGATTGGAAATATCATTGTATGGCTGGGCAGATATCTCAGCAGACTAAAGTACCTGCTTAGGCAGATGCAGGGACTGGGGTTAGATCGCAGGTTTGCTATGCTGGCCTCTCCCCTGAGGTGTGCTGAGACAGTGCTTAAGATTGGAGGAAAAAAAGAAAAGAAAGGAAAGAAATATTGCCCCAAATGAAAAAATTATGGATAAAGTTTTCGACTCATAGGGAAATTTTTTTAAATCGCCTGTACCATTTACTGGTACAAAGCAGGACAGATAGAAAAAATAAGGTAGAGGCAGGGCATGGTTTAGTTGGCATCTTCAGACATAAATTGTAAGAGTCATACGCTAGCACAGAATCCATTTTTGTTTTGTGTAGCATTATAGGCCAGAAATCCCATAACCTTAATAAGCTCAGAATTTTCCATATGGATATTTGTTGGAGATAATCTAGGACCCATGAGATCCTCATTTCACCAAGAACTCAGGTCCAGTGTGTTAGTGAGACAATCTAGTTCTTAATAGACGCTCATTCAACCTAGAACTCAGGCCCTGTGTATCCAGTGTGGAACCCTGAGGCAGAACTTCCTGCAAAGAGGCTAAAGACAAGATCCACCCAGCTGATCCAGGAGCAGAATGTCTTGTCAGAGTGGCAGAGCAGTTTCACCTTCAAGGGCTGCAGTAGGAAGAAGTGGAGCACACCAGCCAGACCCAAGTTACACACACATCTGGATGAGTTTGAACTTGGTAAATCCAGACTTAGTATTAAGAATTCTACCACAGTTCCACACCAAAGGTCAGAAGGTAGGGTTATACAAAATGACAAAGAAAAGGAGCAAAATGCACTCTCAGGCCCAGAACAAATACAGGAGAGAATAGCATAGATGAAACTGGAAGTCACACACCTGAAATCTCTGAAATAATAGCATATGAAGTAAAGAAACAACACCAGACAGGTATAGAGGAAATTAGATCAGAAATAATTTCCGAATAAAAAAAAAAAGCGATAACTATAATGAAAGAAGTAGTAAATGCTCCTAAAGAAGACACTGATTAAAAAAAAATAGAGGAGACTAGAGAAATGATGGAATCCTTCAATGAAAAACATAGGAAAGTAATAGAATGCATGAAGCAGATCCAAAGTTCTATACAGGAACTTAAAACCTCAATCATAAGCTGGCAAAACTGGTTCAGTGAAAGTGAAAGTAGACCTTCAGACCTTAAAGACACAATTTCAGTTAGTAAAAAGGTGAAAAAAAATCTTAAAAACATCTAGAATTCAGGAAAAAATAATTCAACATGTGCAAGATGATGCAAAGATGAGCAATGTGAAACTAATAGGCATCAATGAGAAACAGGAATCAATACAAATGATATAAAAAATATGGACTGGGCTGGGGAGATAGCTCAGTAGAATAAGTGCCTGCCTGGCAAGTGCAAGGTCCTGAGTTTAATTCCCGGTACCACACACACACACACAAAAAAAAAATGGACAGAGGGCCAGCAAGATAGCTCAGTGGTCTAAAGTGCCTGCTTAGGAAAGCTTAGGCAACCTCAGTGACCGTGGTTCAATCCCCTGCACGACGTGCTGTGCAAGCCCTATCCCCCAGGGCAGGCTGAGCCGGCCATAACATAAATAAAAAAATAAATAAGTTAAAAAATGAACAGAAATAATAACAGAAAACTTCCCAGATATCAGGAAGTAATCTGACATTCAGCTAACTGAAGCATATAGAACTCTAAATAATATCAATCCAATTAAAACCATACCCAAACATATAATAATCAAGATCCCAGAAATACAGTACAGGAATAGTATACTAAACCCACTAGAGAAAAGAAACAGATCACATTTAAAGGAAAACCCAGCAGAATAACAGAAGATTTCTCTTCAAAAACCATTAAGTCAAAAAGGAATGGAGCAGAGTATTTCAAGTCTTGCAAGAAAACATATTCCAACCCAGACTGATATACCCTGCAAAACTCTTTCAAGTTCAATGTAGAAGTGAAATATTTCTATGACAAAGAACAACTAAAGAATTTCATGATGGCAAATTCAACCTTACCCAGACTACTGAAAGATATTCTAGGAAATCAAAGTAATCAAAATGACCACATCTCCATGAAGGAGAATGGGGAAAAACCCCACAAAAATAGGGGAAAAATTTAAACACATTGGAAAAAGAGGTATACAGAAGCAGTCCTTCAATTATTCTTTTGTATACAGGAGCAAAATATTTCCATCAGCATACTTTATAAACAGACTTCTCATGCACCCTGTGGGTCATGATTCTGTCTGGATCTACAGGGTGAATATCAAGGAAACAGCAGTAGCTCAGTCCCCAAGTAACATCTGGCCACCAATAAGCATCATGGACACTGTGTATGTTCACAACATACTAGAACTTTGTTTCATATCTTATCCCCAAACTATTAGAAGTGCTAGTCATATATTATGTCATTCCAGTATTTATGTTATATTTTATTCTTAGTAATTCTTTACTATCATGAAAATTTTGTTAGTTGAATTGTTTTGAAATACTTAATCTTGAATTTTTTTAAAGAACTTTTTTATTTTATTTATTTTTTTCTTGTTTCAGAACCTTTGTTTGTTTATTCACTCACTTTTATGGCTGGCTCAGCCTGTCCTGATGGCAAGGCTGGTGCAGCATGTGGTGCTGGGGATCGAACCCGTGGTCCCTGAAGCTGCCCAAGCTTTCCCAAGCAGGCGTTTTAGACCACTGAGCCATCCCGCTGGGCCCGAATTTATTTATTTATTTATTTATTTATTTATTTATTTATTTATTTATTTATTTTGTGTGTGTGTGTGCGGGGGGTGGGGGGGATCAGGGTTCAAACTAGTGACCTTGCACTTGCCAGGCAGGCACTTGTGCCATGGAGCTATCTCCCTGGCTCCTTGAATTAATATTTAATTAAGTTTCTGAACATTGTTGAACCTTAATTTTTGTTTTAAGATTTATACTGTGTCTTTGACTTACAATCTACATGTTAGACATGACATATTTTCTTCTAGTGCTAGAAACTTTAAAAAGTGTATTTCCAGGGACTGAGGAGATAGCTCCGTGGCACAAGTATCTGCCTGAGAAGTTCAAGGTCATGAGTTCGAACCCGGGTCACACACACACACACACACACACACACACACACACACACACAAGTGTATTTCCATTTTCCGTTGACTTTATATTACTTCTTCCTTACACACAAAAAGGTCTTGTTTTCTTTCTAGCCCTTTGAATTAATCTAAATTAATTTAGTCTAGTTTCTTACACACTTATCCTTTTTTTTTTTAATGTGGAATAAGATGTTCTTTAATTTTGTTCTTCCATAGCTTATATATATGTTGTAATTATTGTTTTTCTCTACAGTTAGTTTTGGACAATGTCATTTTTGTGTATCTTGGTATGATTTTATTCAAATTTTTAGTGCAAAAGTTTCCTTTTTTAGGAATGTGCTTTAATTTCAACTAAATTCAGAAATTTCAAATGTTTTAGTATTTATTTCCTACCCCTTTCTATTTTGAGAGTTCCAATTATATGAATATAAGTTTCTTGATTTTGGCACAAGTGAACTATTATATGACTAATCTGTAAGTGCCTTCTACATTTTTATTTTACACACTTTTATTGCTATATTAATTTAAGTTTTAAAATAATTTATAATGTGTAATCTGTTATTAATTTCACGTAACATATTCATTTCAGAAATATTTCTCTAAAATTAAAAGAAAATTTCTACTGAGCATGTAAAATAAAATAATGTTTATTGGATGTGTGGGTAGATTGATAAGTCTACCTAAGAGCCTGTCCGTTTGTAATGACTGAGAGCAGATATACTGAGAAAGAAGCCATTCTGTGATTGTTGAATGTGTATCATTTAACATGGGAGCTAGTATCCTTGAGCAAAGTATTCTGGCTAGCCAGGACAAGCGCTGTATGTGAGCAGAATCCAGCACATCCAGAGATCTGAGGCCAGTTTAAGACCAAATATAGATTATCAAACATGGATTCACATTATAATTAATATCACTGCTTTGTACGAAGTGCTTATATGACACATTTAACTTAAAATGTGAGTTATTGAAATTTGAAGGAGAAGCAAGTCCTGGGCCACTCGAAAAATAACATAGATATACTGTTATCATTTCTCCTCAACACTCTTTCATTTTTACTTGTAGCTTGAAGGAGACTGGATGATTTGTATGACATCTGAGGGGGATATTGTTCACTAATATTTTCATTAGAAGTACCTTGAACATACTAGAGCCCATTGGTTAGTTGTCTATTTAATGCTCCTGCATTTCTCATTGCGTCACATCGGCATTTTCATATATTCTCTGAGTTTGTTATCATGCCTAATGTGTACTGATTGTTGTGTCACTTCAGAATAAAACAAAGCTACATATGCTTCTTTGCAGTTAACAGTAAAGGCAAGTTCTGTACCTTCTGTCCTCTATAATCCTGCTACTAATGTGTACAAGCTTTTACGCACAGAGTTATGTAAAATCCCACGTTCCTATTGGAAGCAATGTATATGGAGCTAAATGAAGAGTGTTCTGTGCTTCATTGCACTGATCTTTGCTCAGGTTGACAACCACATTGCCACACTGACCACTACAAACTTCATGATGCGAACAACTAGAAAAGTCAAGAACTGAGAATTACTGAGAGAAAGCCTGTAGCTGAAATGAAAGTCTTATTTATGTACATATTTTACAAGGCAATCTAAGAAGTTGAAATCACAAAGCCTAGTCTTGGTCCTTTTTAATATTTGAGGGAAGAGTTGCCAAGATGAGAGTGAGAGGCTTGACAGACTAGAGAAAAATATCTGGGACTTCCTTCTGTTGGTAGCATCGATTTAGCCTACCTTAACTGCACTACCTCGTAGACTGGATGTTGGAGATAACACATGAGTATATTTGAAAGTCTGTACACAAACCACACACACTTTTCCATATTCATCTGCATCACTCATGATGTTATGTACGCCTTGTAAGCAGGTCCTTTAGGCTGAAATCAATGTTTCCTTTGCTTGATCATTAAAACAGTTTTATTGCTGAATCCATGATTTGCCAATGTTATCAGTTAGCTATTTCACCTTGGCTTTCCATTTCCTAAGAGCCTCCATATAAAGAGAGTGTCTAGTTTTGTCATTTGTGCTACTCTGCGAACACACCATGCGGATTCAAGGGACATTGCCTGTCTGAAAATGTCTCAAGATGCCACCTAATAAGGAGCAGAATGCACAAGACAGTAGCATTGGAAAGAACATGTACCTTTAGAGAACCACTTTGCTTTCCCACGAAGTGCCAAACACTGAGCACTGCCCCACATGAGCATCTTATCTACCTTATCACTTTTCCTCACTTTTGAGTCGCTCAGGCTCAGCTGAGGGCTATAAAATATCAAGCACAAAATCCAGTGAGTTTATACAATAGATTTACATTGAATATTTACATAAAGACCTAACATTGCTGAGAAGTATGGAGGGGCTCTGTTTCATACCATCTTTCAGAAACACATTTGTTCATTAGCTATCCCAAAGTTTAGTGCCTTCTGGTGTCCAGAAGAGAAAGCACAAATCTGACTAGAGACTCCTACCAGAGCTCATCCTCAGGCTACATTAGGGCCAGACAAATGTGATACGTTAGAAATACAATCACAGCTAAATACAAAGGAAGTTACCAAATACAGTAATGTTCTGTGCCCAAAGGTGAAAGAAACAAGCTTAGGTGATGTGTAACAATCTGTTCTGCTTTTGCAACACCACATTGTAAGGTTCCTTCCTCTGGCACAAATAAGTGGGAGAGAAGTAAAAGAATTCTTTGTTGCTCTGTGGGGGAGAACTGGAGAACAGATGCATGATCCTTCAGAAGTCAGAGGCCAGGAGACAAAGAATTCATTGGTGTGGGTTGGGGGTGGAGTTTGTATGGGTGGTAGGGTGTCAGCATGCCCCAACTGGGCAAGATTTAACTCACCCTAAAAGCAAGCGAGGAAGCTGGGGTAAACTGGGAGGAAGAAGAACACAGAAGTTAGTCTAGGAGCATCATACGGTTGGTGTAGGATCCCTACAGCACGCCAGCTCGCTACCATGTGGACACTCCAAATTTCATACAGGTGCAAATCCATCACGTGCTTTCGTCAATTATTGCTCAATCAGCAGTTTCCTCTCCTGAGAGTCCTTGCATGGCTATTTCTTTTGACAAACTCCAAGCACAGCCCTAAAGGTGAATCTACCATGATTTCAGTCATGAGTCTTTTTTGTTATTTTACTATTTATTTATTTATTTATTTATTTATTTATTTATTTATTTATTGTCTTTTTGAGACAGGATCTTGCTATGCAGTTCAGGCTGGCCTTGAGCTCACTTTTGTAGCCCAGGCTGGTCTCAACTCACACTGATCCTCCTGCCTCAGCTTCACAAGTGCTGGGATTACAGGCATGTGCCACCATGTCCACCTCTCAATCATGATTCTTAAAGTCTTCTTAATCACATACTATATTCCTTCCCTTTGTTCTCATGTTTTCTCACTTTTTCCTGCAGTTCATTTGTTCTTTTTAGAAGTACATTATTTCTCACTTATTTATGAATTGCTCAAACATATAAAAGTCCTGTCCATGTATGCTTAAGGTTAAGTTACTTAGGATAGCTAGATTTTGTGTGAACACAATTTATTCCTTGGTGAGCTTCTCTAACCCTGTGTCTGAGTGTGTGTATATGTGTGTGTGTGTGTGTGTGTGTGCACACGCGTGTGCGTGTATAGCCACTTGGACAACATATGAGTGCATTAACTATGAAGGGAATGTTTTATATGCTGCTATTATTCTTAGAAAAAATAGAGTATAGGGACTGGTTTGGGAATTTCACTATCTGTATATCAATTTTCCTAATTTTCTTTTTCTATTATGTCATATTTCTACCCACGAATATGAAAGACAAATCAATGTGGATTTAAGAAGATGATATGGATTTAATTTAATGAGTTGTATGCTTAGAAAAATGAACTGGGGATATTAAAAAATTATGCAGGTAGGGCATCCAGGAATTAACCTTCCAAAAACCTTCCCAGCCCTAGTCTCTGAAAGGGTCTCTGAAACAATATTTGTTGCTTTGAAAAAAAAAAAAAAAAAAAAACAAAAAAAAACAGTGAAAGATGAGGAAATTATCACTAGATCAGTTGTTTCTAGCAATAAACTATTCTATCTGAATTTTGTGATCAGATAGCCAGATTAAATATGGTTAACTAAAATATATTACATTAGTAATAATTAGGAAGATATTGATGACTTAAGAGCCAACCATACCTGCTATATAGACCTGGAAAAACTGACTGATCTGCCCAAGAGCTTCGTGATACTAATAAGACCCTAAGCTTGACATCAGCCTTTGCGCACATTGTTTCAGATGAGCCTCACACCTCCTTCCTTCCATATGCCAACAGGAATGCAAGAGGTAGCATATGTTTGACCTTTACATCAAAACCTTATCAAATCCTCAGCTGCAAATTTAGAAGAGGTAGATTTTAGTTTTTCATGTTGCACAATGCAAGTTGACATGGTAGTAACCAAACCATTCTTCAACTGTATTTCATCTTGAAATTATTTTCTACAGTTATTCAAAGCAGAGTAGGAAAGGGATCTGGTTTCTAATAATTCTCCAACTGTGCTGTTTACATTTCCTGAATCAGTTGCGTTTTGTAATAAGTAGTTCCTGCAGTATGAAGCCATTTTGGAGTTTTACAAAGGAAAGCTTCGTGAAGGGGAATTTATCTTTGGTCTCCCTTCAGGCAGCTGTTACTCAATTTTTCAATGCCCTTTTTCTCCAGTACACTTTCTATTTTCAAGATATATAAATCACACCTGCTCTTGTTCATTGATATTTTACTTTCTGATGACTTTGCCAAAAATATCCATATTTACTGTTCTTTTAGAAGAAAACAGTTGTGTTCCACAAATGAACTTTAACCTCAGATCCACTCAGCCTTTTTGTCTGCATACCTTCCAATCATCTGTCAGGTTGTTTATGAGTAGCAAATACCAGAAACATCCCAATAAGCTCTGAATTTATATTTTTCCTTCAATATTACCATAGGATTCCAGCCTCTTACATTCTACTCTTTATGTGATATCCCCTCTTGAAAACTAGATGGATATCATAGATATAACATAAACAAAGCAGAAACCCTAGTTAGGTATTTTTCACACTTATTTTTCTCCATGGCATTTTAATATAGTGTGCAGAGATGATATAGTGTGTTCAATCCCAATTGCTTGATAAGAAATTACTCATTATAATGTGATTTGTCCAGCTTCCCAGTGAAAGCAATATTTAGTCTCTCTCAGTGTCTCCTCACAATCACTTCTTCAGTCCCCTGTCCCATGTGTCCCTATTCTGGATATTTTAATTTTGGCTTTCTTTGTCAGTATAGAAGCAGTCCTTGTATTCATCAGATGAGCCAAATACATCAGCTAAGTAGGCCATGAGACTAATGATCCCACTGATCATTCTGGATCATTATAAGTTACTGTTGCATTTGAAATTTAAAATCTAAGTTAAGTCAAGTGTTGCAATAGCTTTTAGTCTTATGTTTGTATTATAACCTGATTCTGAGATACAAAAATCTGAGGTATGTTATTGCTGTACTCAGGCTGGATATTGCCTCTTTAGCAATAAAACTTGCAATTATAGGACTTGAATGAGAATTATGTACTTTTTTCATTATGCAAAATCCATGCCATCAATAAATGGGGTTCAGATCTTAAAACTCGCCATTGAGACCAGGGAAAAAGTTCATTTGATATATTTTCTAGGGGTCTGGCATACTTTATGTAACTAAGTTATAAATTTAGTAATATAAATATATAATAGTAAATATTTTAATGTACCACAAACAGTCATAGCTTGGAAAGGATATTTTAACCAGATATCAAAGTTACTTGAATATTAAGCACATTATATAAATAAGTCTAGGTCAACTTCCTTACAAATCAAAATCAATATAAGAAGTGTTAACACTATCATGGGAAGAATACTCTGGAAAATAAATCCTGAGACTTGCTGCATTTTACAGTTCGCACCTGAAAGTAAAGGGAACCTCTGGAGCGAATGGTGCGTGCTCAGCAATAGTAAGTGCATCCTCCCTAAAATTCTAATTAAAATTCTGGTGAAGATGTGGGACAGAGGGTAAAACTTCGAACTATACAGAGTAAACCAACAGAACCCCTATGTCTGGAATCTGGAAAGAGTTGGCCTTATTTATAAGGCAAAGTGCTCTGGATTGAGAAACATCTTCAAGAGTTTTACCATATCATATGATTTGAATCTGCCTCAGGATGTGGTCTACTTGAAACAGACAAGAAGATGTTGAATGCTACCTTTACAGCATTTTATCAGGCTTAAAGACACAGAGTGAGCACCACCAACCTGTGCTGTGGGGCTCTGAGGGTAATTGTGCTTAAAATTACTGTTTTCTATTTACTTTGTCTATTCAAAGAGTTTGGAAAGAACAACATCTTTCATCTAAAATGAAAATACATTGTTTATATTTATTTTACCCAAAGAATCCTGGCCACATTCAGCTCAGTTATCACTGTATACTCTGCTACCTATTCAGACCTTTGATTCCCATTTTGGTTACCATCTCTCAGGCGTTCTGGGTCAATTCCTCCAACAGGGCTCAGGTTAGATCTGCCTTCATCACTTTCCACTTCTTCTCCAGGTCTGACTTTATGATATAGCCCAACGGTGTGTTCAAGTAAAGCACATGCATATCCTTAACCACAAGTTACTTTTCTGTTTTTATTTTTATTTTTCCTATTACTTGATGGAATTGTTTTTCTGCTGCTGTACTTCTGTCTTTTGCAGAATTTAAAAATTAATAGTATATATTACCAGGCCAAGTCTGTTATGAGTTGTGTATTTTGTAGGGAAATATTTCTTCTTTTGTTTTTGTAACTGAATTTTGATTATATGGGGAGAAGCCTATAACCTATATTTTGTCTTTTTATGTATTTGGTTGTTGCAGGTTCTCACTATGCAGCTGAGACTCATGGTGGTTCTCCAGATTTCAGCCTTTCCAGTACTGGGACTACAGCCATGCATCACTATGCTCAGACTCTGGTCAACCCAACCTACCCTCAAAGAAGGCATGGCACAGCATGTGGTGCTGGGGATTGAATTGCTGTCCCTGTGCTTGCCTAAGCTTACCTAAGCAGGTGTTTTAGTGCACCAAATTATCTTTCTGGTCCATATCCTATATTTTGGATGAGGAAGTTATCCAAAGTAGGTAAACTCTCACCCTAAAATTACGCATGTGTGAAAATAGCCAGATTGAATTAACTTGTCTGAAGCATAATGAAAATAACACCAGGAAAGTGAGAAAATAGACTGCTAAAAGGATGAAAATTGTCATAACCAGTGTTGAAGTGAGGAAAAGAAACCATGATAGTTTTCACCTCATGACTAAAACCATCAAAAAGAATCCTGAGACCATCCAAGGATGCCAGTAGGTATAGGTTGTATTGGGCAAAGCCAATTAATATTACCAAGTTTGAAAATCAGGGTCACAAATGATCAACCTGGATCTGAGCAGTTAGTGGGTAACTTTAATTTGCTGGATGGGGTGACCTAAGTATGAAAACTTCACCATAGCTTCCACTCCTTTGGAGGCCACCACTAGGCATGCCAGTATTTAAATGGAATGCCACAATCGAGCTATTTCATAACTTCTGTGCTCTCAGGTTGCACTCTAATCCTTTATACCACTTTGTAAAATATCAAGGCTTGTCTATACCAAACAAATTTGGGACTATAAAACAGGCAATCAAACTTATTAGGAATCAAAAAAACTTTAAGCAATCTTTTAAAATATCCCCATTATTATAAATTTTATGAAATACGATTTTTTAAACATAAGGCAAAATGTTTTCTCTTAATCATAGAATCAGTGTTTTAAATTAATCACTGTAAAGGAAAAATATAAAGGATTTTCTGTGTGTCAATTGTAACGGAAAGAGGGAAAAAATGGCTCTACTTCCTGTGAGGCTATATTCCCAGTTTGAATGGCCCTTTGCATCCCTCTATGTTAGCAATTTAGTACCTTCGTCACTGTAGACACCACACCCAGAAACAACCTGCAGTTCTGTCTAAAAGCATCTTAGAATGTTTTTCCTTTTATTCACATACATATTTTTTTTCAGTACTGTGGATTGAGCTCAGGACCCTGAGCTTGCCAGGTAAGTGCTTATTTTACTGAGCTGTCTCCCCAGCCCCTATATTTTTGAGCTCTGTGTCAAAAGACCCAGAATTCTTGGATTTTTTTTTTTTATAAGTTTTAAATTTTGGTCAAGGGAAGAATGGCCAACTGAGTGATTCAAGAGTCTGTTGTGATTTGAACAGTGTTTTAAGTAATTGGGCTCCTGACTCTGGCTTTAGCTTCCACTCTGTAGTTTTAGGGTTGGAAGAACTGTGAGCAAGCTTTATTGTTCTGCTTCAGTGCCAGGAGTGGGATCCATTGCTCATAGCTCCCACTTGCTAGATTTTCAGTGATCTTCACTTTTGCAGCAATGATTGCCCAAAATTTCTATTTGTTGATTTTTCTTGACTCTGATTTGGATTTCAGTCTTGGTTTCTTTGCACTTATTGCAGGGATAAAACACCAGAATCTCAAAAATGAAGAATAAAACATTGATTTAGGCTCAGATTGTGAAGATTTCAGTCCATACTTGTTTGACTCCAAGGAAGTATGTCATATGGCAGAGGCAAACAATTTGTGACAGCAGAAAACCACAAAACAACAAGAGCACAAAAGTAGTGACAGCAGGGGCAGAGGCAAGCCTTTCTCTATATCAATGATCTTGTAAGAGCCCAACTGAGTCACTAACTCAACCCCCAAGAGCAAGAGACTGGATTTTATCTATTTTACATGAGCAATGGTGCTTGTAATCTCATTGTTTGACCGTTTTGTCCCACCTAATACCCACCTATGTGAGTTCCCATGTCTTCTCCACAACCTTAGACCTGCCTCACCACACGGTTTTCCTCTATAGAAGTCCCAGGAAGAAACAGCTTCCCAGGGACCAACCACTTGGGATCCCCCCCAGCCCCCATCTGTCCTTCTCTCGGGCAGGAGCTTTCTTTCCCCCAGCAAATCTGTTCTGCCCATAACTTCTGTTTGTTTCTGAAATTCATTCTTTGGTTTTAGAGAACATGAACTCTTCCCAGGTACTTTTCAGGTTGGGAGATCAGTTTTCCCTGTATCATTTGGAGGTCATTCACCCGAGATCAATTTTTTCTTCCTTCATCACGATGACTGCATAGGTCTTTGGGGTGGAGGCAACTAGACATAACAGCTGCTGTCACTTTCACAGCAGAGTGTATAGCTCAGTCAGTGGGTAAACCTTGTGTCAAAGGTGCCCAGGAAGTTACTCTGGGTTCCAGCTGTCTGAGGGAAAGAGAATGAGGATTTGCATTGCCACTGTTTTTGTCAGCTAACCCTACACACTGCGCAGGGAGTGGTGAGATCAAAGATTAGGGAAACAACAGAGGTTTATTAATGAGGCTAGCCACCAGACACTTCCCAGTTACAGAGCAGAAATGTCCAGTCTGGTTCTTTGTTTTGTCTCTGGTTAAATACCTTCTTAGTTTCTTTGGCAACCATGGTGGAATTCCATGGTTGTGAAAGAGTTGCAACGTATTAACAAGGATGGGGAAGGAGTAAAGGAGTGAGACTTTGCAGGCAGGGTCATGTAGATTTGACTCAGTCCAAGCACCTCTTTTCTCTAAAGACATTCCAAGCAGTGTGATGTAAAGTTGACTCTGCCTTAGTATCTCTTATCTTTAAGGTGGATTAAAGGCTAAGCTAGAGCTTCTTTTGCTGGGATAATATTAACCCAGTGAGAGTCACTATCCCCCACAGGTAAATTGGCCATCACTCCAATTCTAACCACTGGATTTCCTCTTTCTACCCAGATTCTGAGTGTAGGCACTGTATGCCCTAACACACACCACAGTAAGAATAAGGGAACACCACAGTTATGTCCCACCTATTTAGTCATGGGCATCTAAGCCTGTGATTGGTGGCATCTGCCAACAACCACAAATGAGCTAAGTACAAGGGCTCACGCGCAGCCAAGAAATTCCAGCTGGGACACCATAGGATTAGCTCATGGGACCCTCCCACACTTGACTTTTCTGCACTCTGCCCTGCAGTGGTGCCATTTCACTCTGAACCAGTCTGATATAATTTCAAATAATTTTCTATTTATCTGATCGACAAAAGCTAGAAGGTTTAAGCTCTGTGAGTTGTACCTTTGTTCTACACTCCTTTTAACTCTGGGTACTTTATCTTAAAGTAGTACTCCTAGCCAAATACTTTGTGGTTGAAAAGCCACTTCTACAGAAGACTCTAGACTTTTGAAGGCAGCCAAGTGGAACTCAGGTGAACTGGTCTCCTCAGAGGACTTCAGGTTATGAGGTGAGGTGTCCAGGTAGAATTTAGGGGAACTACTTTGCAGAAATTTGTGATCTATTTTGCTATATACTTACAGACTTTGCTCCTACAGTTTTAAGTTCAAAGCCAATAGTTACTGAACCTTGTCAGTTTCAACATTTCATTTGATGTTATTGTTATTGTTAATCATACTACTATAACTAGGATACCACATCTATCTTAACCACATGTTCTTCCGGGGTTAATAATATTGTGAAGCACTGGAGTGATAACCTTATCAAAGCACTATATAAGAAGATGGAGAGCCGGGCGTGGTGGGCACGCCTGTAATCCCAGCACTCGGGAGGCTGAGGCAGGAGGAT
>PVJA010027103.1:0-28940 GCA_004027025.1 Myocastor coypus | reverse complement strand
AAAAAAAAAAAAAAAAAAAAAAAAAAAAAAAAAAAAAAAAAAAAAAAAAAAAAAAAAAAAAAAAAAAAAAAAAAAAAAAAAAAAAAAAAAAAAAAAAAAAAAAAAAAAAAAAAAAAAAAAAAAAAAAAAAAAAAAAAAAAAAAAAAAAAAAAAAAAAAAAAAAAAAAAAAAAAAAAAAAAAAAAAAACAGCTAAAGAATTTCATGATGACAAAGCCAACCCTGCGTAGTTTACTAAAAGATATTTTAGAGAGGGATCAAAATGACCACAACTCCATGAAAGAGAATGGAAAGAACCCACCAAATAGGGCAAGCTATTAAACACAGAAGAAAAAGAGGTATACAAAAGCAGCCTTTCAATTATTCCTTTGTATACAGCAGCAGAATGTGTCCATCAGCATATTTTACAAATGGACTGTTCCTGTACCCTATGGGTCGTGATTCTGTCTGGTTCTACAGGATGGGTATCAAGAGAATATCTATAGCTCAGTCTCACAAATGACATCTGGCCACCAGTAAGGGTCATGGACACTGTCATTGTCCACAACATACTAGAACCTTGTGTGATATCATATCCCTGAACTGTTAAAAGTTCTGGCTGTATATTTGTCATTCTAGTATTTTTTGTTATGTTTTATTCTTAGCAATTCTTTTCGGCCATGAAAATTTTTTTCTTAGTTGATATCTTTGTATGTATTAACCTATTCAAATACTACGTGATTACTCTGAATTGAATAGAGATCCATTCATATGACATACAACATCTGGCTTCTAAGTTTGGCTCATGATTTGGTTTGAATTTTGGAATACTGCTTTTAAATATTTAATTTAATTTCAATTAGTATTTAATTAATTTTCTGAATATTGTTTACACTTTTTGTTTTATGATTTATACTGTTTCTCTGACTTACAATCTACTTATAAGCATGGCATGATATTTTATCCTAGTATTAGGAACTTTAAAAAGAATATATATATATATATTACTTTTTCTTAGTTACTTTTTCTTCGTTTATTGAGAATAGAAGTTCTGCATCTTTTCCTCTGAATGACTACTATGAAGACAACAATATGCATGGTATTAATTATTATGACCATCCTACTAACCTGTTTGGAAATTGTTCCATTGATATTTTATCTTTTTTGTCTTAAAATGAATAAAAAACTAAATAAAAAGAAGACAGATGCAATGTGAAGAAGTGCCAAGTTTTCACCTATTTTGCAGTTGCACATGGGACACCTGTAGGCGTAGCTGAAGTGAGATTAATCCCAGAAAATGCAGACTCTAAATCCCTTTTTTTACTCATAGGAGTCCTTGAGTATTTACATGAAGCTCAAAGTGTACAAATAATAGTTTTAAACTATTGGAAAGAACTTCATAATTTGCTCAGATTTGTGATAACTTTTGCCAGATACTGTGTGAGCTAGTCTGACTCAAGTTTTCAGGACAGTTCAGTGACCACTACTATTTTATTCTGACACTCCCTGGGATAAGATAAATTGGTTCAAATGAAGAAATGAAAATACCCTTTATTTATCTCCTACAAACATAAATCTCAAGAAAGGCTGATATTGCCTGAACATGTTTATGGTTTTATTGGAAAGAATGTTCTATGGCCAGGAAAGGCAAGAATCAATGTGGAAATGTCAATATCTGCTCTCCTGTAAGTCTCGTGAGCAGAATGATCTGTCCTTCCTTCTCTGTATATTCAGCATAGTTTCACAAAGTGTTGGAGAATGGCTAACAATGCATGGTATTTCTAACTATGGAAGTTACTGAGGTAAAAATGGAAAAGAAATTTGTTTTGATCTTGACTGGTATCTACAAATGTGTCATTTAGCCAAGGAGATGGCTCCGTGGCATAAGTGCCAGCTTGGCAAGCACAAGGTCTTCAGTTTGATCCCTGCTACAGAAAAAGAAAATCTATAAATTGTCATTTCAGTGATGTATTCCATCTAAGACTTTATCTTAGTCACTTTCTGATCACTAAAAGTCTATGTACCAACCCACAAGATAAAGGAGGAAAAGTTTATTCTGGCTCAAAGTCTGTAGAGGTTTCAGTCCATAGTCCACTGGCTCCAAGGTGAGTTGGCACGGCAGTGGGTAATTGCAAAGAATTGTCCATGGCATGGCAATACAAAGGACAGAGATGAAGGAAGACAGAGACAGGCGTGCCAGCACACACCGCAGCGCTCCTTCTCTGGTAGCCTTTATCTCCCAGCAGCACATTCGTGGTGGTCTCAGCCGTGGACTAATCTACTGATGGTTATCAGGTCCCCTGACATAGTCACTGCCCCACAGCTCCAGGAATGAGCACATAAGCCTTCAGAGGACAGACACACACCATAACAGACACAGTAAATGCTTTCTTTATTTATATATGGAACATTTTTAGAGTATAAAGTATAATTGAAGCCAAAAAAATTACAAATGATACAGAGTTCACTTAATGAAGTAATATGAATTTCAAAGTATTTGCTGTAATACAGTGTTTTCTTGCAATCAGGTATACCTATTGTCAGACATACACATGTAAAACTGGAACAAGAAAGAAAAGTTTAAGAAATTAGGAAAGAAAAAGTACAAACATTTGAAAAAAAGGTAACAAATTATGTCTTATCTGCTCCTTTCCATAGACCAGCAGAAATTCACAGCTCAGTTGACCAAATCATGCGGGTTACATACATGCATATATCTCCTTCTCCCGTTCCCCCTACTGTTCAACTCAGTAAGTCTTTTTTTTTTTTTTTTTTTTTTTTAATAAGTTCATTTCCTTTTCCCAGGATCTATTGTACCTTTCAGATTCCATCTTCTCTTTCAAGCTCTCATACTAAGTAGGCAATATGATGCCTGCAAATTCTGGTGAAATTTATCTCACGTAAGAGTATGTTCTCTAGTTGAATTCATTTATCTGGTTTTGTAGCTGCAAATACTCCATTGTGTAAAAGTATCCCACATTCTTTATCCTTTTTTCAGTTGATGAGATATCTGGGTTATTTCCAGGATTTAGCTATGACAAACTGTGCTGCTTATAGACATGGGTAAACATATACCACTATGGTATGAGGTTTTCTGTTTTCCTGAAACTCTGCTCAGGAAAGGAATAGCTGGCTTGAATGATATTTCCAATCCTAGATTTTTAAAAAATTTTCAACACTGATTTCTACAGTGGTTGTACCAATCTGCCCTCCCACCAACAGTGAAGAAGGGTTCCTTTTTCTCCACAGACTCTCCAGCATAACTTCTTGATGTTAGCCATTCTTTCTGCAGTGAGATGGAATATCAGTGCTGTTTTAATTAGCATTTCTCAAATTACCAATGATGCTGCACCTTTTTCATATATTTAATGACAGTTGTATTTCTTCCTCTGAGAAGTGTATATTTAGATAAGATGCCGTAACAAATTTATACAGTGAGAATTATTATACCCTGAAAAACGTGATAGAAGAGGATTTGAGAAACTGGAAAAACATTCCATGCTCCTGGATAGGAACTACCAATATCATGAAAATGATTATACTCTCAAAATCATTATATAGATTCAATGCAATCCCAACTAACATATCATTAGTATATCTCACAGAACTAGAGAAAACTTCCTCAAAATTAATTTGGGACCAGAAGAGACACAGAATATCTAAAGCAATCCTGGGAAACAAAGAAAAGGTTTCTTTTTTTTTTTTTTGTCTTTTTGAGACAGGGTCTCGCTATGCAGGTCAGGCTGGCCTTCAGCTCACTTTCGTAGCCCAGGCTGGTCTTGAACTCGCACCAATCCTCCTGCCTCAGCCTCCCAAGTGCTGGGATTACAGGCGTGCGCCACCACACCCAGCAAGAAAAGGTTTCATAATCCCTTACCTAAGCTTATACTGTAAAGTTACAATGATAAAATCAGCATAGTACTGACATAGAGACAGATCTGAGGATCCAGGGAATAAATTAGAAGATGCAGACACAACTGCTAACACACTCAGCTACTCTCTCTTTGATAAAGGTGTCAGATATACAAAGTGGAAGAAGGATAGTTTCTTTAATAAGTAGGGCTGGAAAAACTGGCTTTCCTCATGCCGAAAGCTAAAGCTAGAGCCATGCCTATTGCCATGCACAAAGCCACGGTTAAAATGGATCAAAGATTTAATTCTTAAGAAAGAAACACTAAATCTTCTGGAGGAAAATGTAGGTAGAAATCTTAAAGACCTAGGAGTGGGTGGAGAGTTTGTGAACAAAAACCAAACTACATGGGAAATATTTTGATGGATGAACAATTGGGATCTCATCTTTTTGAAAAGTTTCTTTGCTTCAAGTCAAATATTCAACAGAGTAGGGAAAAAAACTCACAAATTGGTAAAAAAAAATTATAGCCAAATATTCCTTTGGCAAAACCTTTTATTTAAAACATATAAAGAATTAACGTTTCTGCTGCAGCTGGTTCCACCACACTCCAGATACCTTTTCCTGAGGAAAGATGCCACTTCATATGCTTCAGAAATGTCTTTTCTGATAATTGAAAAATGAGGTGGACAGGAATATTCAGTGACCGCACTTTCATAGGATGATACTGTGCTGGATTTCAAACAGTTTTTCAAGACCCTTACTGGAGTGCTGCCAGAACACCAGAAATTACTGGGACTCAAAGTGAAAGGCAACCCTGCAGAAAATGATGGCAAGCTTGGAGTTCTCAAACTGAAACCAAATACTAAAATCATGATGATGAAACTCGTGAGGAGAGCTTAGAAGATGTCTTGGTTCCACCCTCTGACAATGATGATATTGTCAATGACTTTGATATTGAAGATGAAGTTGAAGTGGAAAACAGGGAAGAAAATCTGTTGAAAATTTCTCGGAGAGTCAAAGAGTATAAAGTACAAATACTGAATCCTTCCAGAGAAGGCAAAAAGTTGTTAGTACTAGATGTTGGTTATATGTTGTTTGCTGCAAGAAATATGAAGTGGATTGAAGCTAAAATGAAAGAAATGGGAGTGAGCACAAATGCAGATTATAAGATTACCTTCATGTTGGACAGTCCTGCTATGATAACGGTACACACCCCAAGGAGAGGACTGATAGAGGTGAAGCCTCTTGGTTTTATTTGGGGAAACTTTGGCGAGTTTTACAGCAAGAAAAATACTATTATGTTTGATGATTTAGGAAGAAATTTTCTAATGAACCCACAAAATGGACAAAAGATAAGGCCTTTTATGAAAGCATACCTATATCGAGATAAAGACAAAGAATTTTTTAAATTAACACAGTTCCTCAAAAGACATAGCAAAACTGGATAACTTTTTGGAGCTAAATCATAAATACTGCAAAAGGTATCTCTCAGAGAAGCAAGGACAGTAGTTACACGTTATCCCAGCCGCTACTGAAGATACTTGAGATCCATGACCTTTATGCTTTAACGCTAGAAATCATGATAGTACTGAACACTGAAGCAAATACCAAACTCCTTATTCTTGGTCTTCCAGTTTTTGTAAATTTGATTTTACATTTTTTGAAGATCATAGCAATATACTTTAAAATTTATTTTCCCCTAAATGAATATACTGTTACTCTTGAAAATTATTTTCTCTGGCATTGATTACTGAAATGTTTGCCTTCAAAAAAAAGGAAGAAAAAACAAGGGAAAATAGATACATATTTGTTGTTTTGGGACTTTATAAGTATAACATCTTGTGTTTTGTCTCATATTATCAATTGCCTAAGTCTAAAACCAAACTCATCTTGGAAGTAGGATTTTTCCCTTTAAGAAAACAAGCAAGTTTTTGAGTAAAGAACTTACTGTTATGCTTAAAATTATCAATAATTTTTATGCCTTTGGCACAGACAGAACCGCTACACTGGTTTCATCTCTAAATTTTGAGATGTCTCAATTTGATCTGTGTGTGTCCATGTTCTTCAAGTGAACCCAGAGAATGTCAGTGGTGATATAGCGGGTCATAGGATGGACAATAGCAGAAGACTGGGGAGAAATACTAAGGAACAGAGGGGTGCTTCTCATTAGTGGCTCAACAGTAGTACCTCTGCCTAAAACTTTTACCCTAAAAGAAGCTAAAGGCAATAAACTAAAGAGGAACTAAAGCAATGAGTTTTAAAATATCACCAGTTCAACCCTAAAAAGCATGAACAAAATGGTTTTGTTCTGTTCCAGCTGTATAGGTGCTAATGCTGTGTGTCAATGAAAATATCTAGCTATAAGATTAAAAATATTATATATCATTTGAAATGCTTAAGCTTACAGATATGTAATGTGGCCACTGTTTTGTGTTGACAGTATTGCTTTATACAGTTCTTATATTTGAAAGGAGTTGATCCTTTTAAATAAACATAGTGTATGTTATTCCTACAGGACTATTTCACTGGTGTAAATAATAAATATATTTTCTTAAAAAAAAAGAAAGAATTACAAAAAATCAGGTTCCCCAAATTCAAAGACCCAATCATGCTTTTTAAAAAAGATATTAGGATTTATATATTTTCACTTCTATCAGCCAAATATGTGAAGTCACTATGTTAAAAAGACAAAAAAGCCGGGCGTGATTGCTCATGCCTGTAATCCCAGCACTCGGGAGGCTGATGCAGGAGGATTGGTGCGAGTTCGAGACCAGCCTGAGCTACAAAAGTGAGCTCAAGGCCAGCCTCAACAACATAGCGAGACCCTGTCTCAAAAAGACAAAAAAAAAAAAAACAAAACGCAATTGCCTTTCCACAATGAAGTTGTCTACTTTTCACCTTTTGGCATGTGCAGTGTGAGGCTTCTGAGCAGCTAAACATTTTTATTTGCTTCCTTTTTACAATTATAAATGTCTAGGAAATCAGATCACTAGAAAGAAAAAAAAAAAAAAAAAAAGCTTTGGCTAAATCCAGACTAGTCAAAAGTTTTATGTATTATTGCTGTATACATCAAGCAGTTCATAGGTACAACATGGAGAAACAATTAGCAAAAAGGTTATTTACACTTGTCTCCAACATTTTAAAAATATCTTTGGCTTTGTGAGAGGTGGCCACTGGTGAAAGTGATAACTCAGTGGAGAAAAGTGAAAGTTTGTACAAATACACTTGCTGATGAGTGCCAAGGTCAGTTGTGTCGTATGAATGATTACTCAAGACCTCTGATCAAAAGTACATTTTCTAGCTAAGAAAACTAGCAATTGAAAAAAAATAAAGCTTAAGAGCAAGGGTTAGATTTTCATCTTCATTCCTCTTGCAAAGGTAATGTGTGTCCTTTGGCTTTCACATTGTCAAACGCAGACAGTGAATTCTAATGAGACGTGAGCCTTTCAGGTCATTGTTACAGTTTGATGTTCATTTTTGCATGCATTTTCATCACTTGTTAGATACCAAAAATCTAGTCTGGACACTCAGGAACAAAACTTTTGGCGTTAGGTCTCTATTACCTCATGTCTTTTGGAAAGAAATCCTTCTTCAAAAAACAGTATAACCAGAGTCATGTCTGAGTGAAGCATTCTCTCACTGTTACTGCCAGCTCTTTCCCTCAAACTAGTAAATGTTTTCTTATTGTTGGATACACATGACAGTGTCGGGAATAGTGCTTAAAAATGATAACAATCCGAGCTACACAGTGCATACTTTCTTGTCTTCAACTGAACATAATTATTTTTAATCAGAAAATGCTGTGAATATTTGGAGAAGAGTCCAATGACATCTCAAAATACACTGCTCCCTGAGTACAGGAGCTCAAATTATGTTCTGATATCACCTCGCTGTGTAAATCAGTATGATGTCAACAGTATGTGGAAATCTATGACTACATTTTCTGCTCTCATAACTATTTAGTTGCCTGCACCTCATATTAGAAAGGGATTTGAGAGAATAAAAGTATTTGAGCAATTTTTTTTTAGTATTTTAGCTAGTTTTTATTCTATGAAACCCAGGTGTTTCAATACCTGGTTTAAAAAAAAAAAAGAAAAGAAAAGAAAAAAGAAAGAGAAACCCAGGTGAATGTCCAAAATCTTCCTGGGATGAAGGTGTGGTGGAGAGAAAAGTGGGTATTTCAAGGACTCTGAACTGCTGGGCTGACACTTCAGCTAGCTAGTATCTCTTACATAAATACCAATTGAGCTCTGCTGAAATTGGCCACAAGTATATTTCATTCTATTATACATATAATGGGAACAATGAAAAATCTTTTTTCCCTGTTAGGGTTTTCTATTGCCAATCTAAAGCAATTGGGAAAAAAGCCCATCTAAATCTAACCATCTAATCTAAGAAAAGATTGGTCTCTTTTACTCATTTAATAAGGGCAGTTTCAGTGTTCACTGATGCTGAGCCACTATAATTATGTTAAAGAAGTGATACGGTATCAACAGAAAAGGGTGCACACATACACACATGTGGACACACATTCACCGATATGAGTGCACGTAAATGCCAGCTACTATCCTCACTAATTCCCTATCTTTTCTTTGCTTCTTAAAGGGATTCCTTGAGAAACTAGAGGAATAGAAAGATAGACAAGTATCGTGGGTGGCACATTTTTATTTGAAGTGCCTGCCATGCTTTGCGCCACGCGATGTCTGTGTTTGTGTGTGGTTGTCACAAACACATAAACCAGTATTCATTAATTTTGTGAAATATGGGCTTTACCATGCACAGCTATCTCTAAAGTATTAGAGTAGCCATACAACTGAGAACAGAAAGGATTGCTTCAAAATATCACTTTACCTCCTGTTCATGTATTGTGCTTTCAATTTTTGTTTATATTTTGTTTATGAAATCATGTGCAGCATGGTGGCTCATGCCTGTAATCCCAGCACTTGGGAGGCTGAGACAGGAGGATCGGTGTGAGCTTGAGACCAGCCTGGGCTACAAAAGGGAGCTCAAGACCAGCCTGAACTGCATAGTGAGACCCTGTCTCAAAAAGACAAAAAAAATTATGTGCAGAATGCTTCAGTGATTGCTATATTCATACACAAGCTCAAACTTAGACAACAATCCTCAATCAGGATTGCAATTCTCCTGGAATGGTTGGCCTGGGAGGCGTTGTCTGAAGGAGCATCGCCCCACAGTCGGTTGTGAGAGCTAACTGGCCTCCGCTGTCTCCCACATGGGTGTGTGTTTGCCCATCAGTCTTTGCTGGTCCTCACTTGACGTCAGAACTCAAGGGGAAAGTTTCTTTCCTCATCACATTTTTTACCCTCGTATTTAAAATTTTCAGGCTATTTCATTTTATACTCTTGATCCACATAAATTATTCTATATCAAGACTTTTAAAGGCAAAAATGGAAAATGCTGCTAATTGCATTTTCATCCCCACACATGGGATCTGCGTTTTCATCCCCACACATGGGATATCATTGAGTGTTTTCTTGTGGCTGACGTTTTACTCACTTGACTATTACAAATATGATCACACAGCCAAAAAGAGGATTTGTATATTCTCCCCTCAACCCCCGGAGGCTACCTTTAAAATGCAGGAGTGATGTTGTGATGTCACCTTTTTGTTGATGCCAGCATAGTAAAAAGGATAGTTCTTATCAAGAACAGAGGAAATTATTTCTTTTGTTGCCTTAGAGATTATTTGATGAGGAATTATTAAAGCCAGTTAGTTGAATTCCTCCAAGTGAACTTCAGCTCCCTTTGGCTCATGAACCTCTCTTCAAGCTTAGAAAATTCCTCTAATGTGCATAATTACACTGATGGCCAGGCTGAGAAAATAGGCCAGTGCACCGGGCTTTGTGTGATTCTGCTAATTGCTGCTGTGGACAGCAGCCTGGCCCTTTATTCATGCGTTGCAAACCTTTCATCAACTGAGTAGATTATTTCTAATGCATATTAGATAGGATGAACTCATCTCCCAAGAAGGGCATTAATATGTCTGGTGCCTTTTTTTTTTTTTTATCTTTTTCCTTGTGCAGACAGAACTTGTTTTAGATGCAGCTAGTTTCTGACTCACTCTGCTGGAGATGTGCCCCAGCATCCTTAGCAGCCTGATAACATTCAAGAAACAGAAACAGTTTGCTAGTTTGTGGACTCTGATTTGATGCTAGCTGCATTTACACCATGCCAAACAAAAATAACTGCTAGTATGGTGGCATCTATATCCTACCAAAATCATTCTATATAATAGCACTGAATGTGTAGCTCTGGGTTTAAGATCTAGAGCAGCACCGGTAGTTAAAAGAGTGAACTATGAGGTCAAAGGTCAAGGTTGAAATCATAAAAGGAAAAAAAATGAAAAGCATGGTAAAGTCTGGACACATATATTACACCACTTCTTGCTCTCGGGTGGACTGAACAAGCGTGACGATGAAATAGTCTTTAACTCACAGGAAATATGAACCTCTTTGTATGATAGTGTATGACTAACAAAATGGAACTGACGACAGTAGGTCAGTAGAGGTTATGAGGTCTGCCAGTCCTCATGCTCTTACAATTTTCTAAATTGAAGCCGGTGCTTACTTTTCTGAGTTGGCTTCTCATGGTGTGAGTTACACCTTTCTTTGTTTGCTCACCCATATGCCTTTGATGCGGCAATACACAAAGCAGCTTTCACTAGCAGCTGAAATTAGTTTCCCTCTTCTCTCCACCTATCAGTAGACAGTGGACAAAGCTACAAGAGCAAGGGGGAAAAAGCGAATGAGCTCCATTATTTATTAGAAAAGAGAAATATATAGATATACATTATTATTTCCATCTTTATATTTTATGGCATAATTTCTTCAAACCTATGGAAGGTTTTGTATGCTTATTTAGAGCTAAGAGTTTTGCGGAGGATATGTAGGTTGACCCTGGGAAGGGTGGGGTGCGGCAGGGAGGAAGAATTAGAAGAATCACTTGGGAGTCGATGGACAGTGGAGTTCAGATGTCAGTAGAGATAAGTTTCAGAATCATTCAAAGATTTGGGCCTTACCCAATAAGAAGAAATAAAGCAAAAATATAGCCAAACTATTTATGCGTGCACATTTATGTTAACGTTTTATTTGTGACCAGAGGGTTGAAGCACAAGTTATCTAGGTAAACTCACTGACTTCAACACTTATTCCTTGTCAACAGCAGCAGAGTTCATCTATATTTGAAATAGATTTAACTACAGAAATATTTTATATGATAATTTTAACATAATTACTATATAAATGCTATTGTGAAAAGGATTACTATGATAACCTTTTGTACAGTTACCAAAAAAGCAGAAAACTAGTGTTTTTATTTGTTTTATTACAATGTCTGAGGAAAAAGAGACTTTTTTTTGGGGGGGGGGACCGGGGTTCGAACTCACGACCTTGCACTTGCCCAGCAGGCACTTGTGCCTCGGAGCTATCTCCCCAGCCCCAAGAGACATTTTTTGACATCTTGAAATAACTATGTTCGTTCTTCACAGGTAATTCACAATGAAGATTTTATTTTTTATTTTATTTTATTATTTTATTTTATTTTTGCTCATTTCAGAACTTTTGTTTGTTTGTTTAATTATTTATTTTTACGGGAGGCTCAGCCTGCCCTGAGGGCAGGACTGGCGCAGCCTGCGGTGCCAAGGATCAAACCGTGGTCCCTGCAGCCGCCTAAGCTTTCCTAAGCAGGTGCTTTAGACCCCTGAGCCATCCTGTCAGGCCCCTCACAATGAAGCTTTTAGGCAGAAGCTGAAAGGGTCTCAGAACTGCAGAGCTTTTGGTTTCAAGACATTAATGGTCAGAGTTGTAGGGCACAAGGGAAGATATTAAACTAGGCTAAATTGTTTAATGGAATGCCATAAGACTGCCAGGGACCTTGTGGAATTATCTTTTAGATATGTATAAGCAAAGCGGCAGTGAGGTTTGTGCACTGCTGCTGTGATTGTATTACTATTCTTGGAAAAATACCAAAAACTAGGATTCTGGCTTTCTTTTCAATCAGCTGTAATCTGGAACATTTTTTCTTTGGTTTCACAAAATTTTAAAAATTAATTTGGAAAAACTAAAGCAAGATGATAGGGCCTTGCTGAATGACAGAATCTAAAATGGAATAAAAATCATTTTATAACTAATTGTAAAATTCACTGGGACATGCTAGAAGAACGGTGCTTCGGCTGAAGTACGCATGGAAGTTTATGAGAATCAGTAAAATAAGAATAGCTGGTGAAATCTGTAGTATAAGATAAATTTTTGTTAAAGCACTTTTAGAAGCGGTTAGATACTTCTGTGAAGGAGAAACTTGGATCACTGTCTTACTGCTTACAACACCAGACATTCTTTTTGTTGTTCCTTTTGTGTTTTTGGTTGGCACAGTCCACCCCGAGAGTGTGGCTGAGGCGGCATGTGCTATTAGGAATCCACAGCCCCCTGGGCCTGCCTAAGCTTGCCTAAGCAGGCACTTTAGGTCCCTGTGCTATCTCGCCAGCCCCAACACCAGACACTCCTGAAAGATAATAAATGTAAACTACAGAAGGAAAACTGGATGAACTATTAAGTTAAAGATAACACTATGTGATACAGCAAATACTACCAAATTCATAATTGTGTTTAGAGAAATTCTGCATCATTTAAAATTTTTTACTATTTAATATTCTCTTTAAAAACAAAAACTAGATGAACTATAAAATAAGCAAGATTATTTAAGTCAATTATGAGGACCTTTGTCACACTATACCTGACATAAATTCATCAACAAATGGCTTCCAAATAAGAGAAATATGTAGTAACAGGCCTGACACCTATGAAGATCTCACTTAGGGTAGACACATAGTTTTAACTTCTCCACTCAACCAGCCTCAGAAGTGAACAGAGTCCACTGCCCTAGCATGTAGTCCCTACTAATACCACTTAAAAATGAAGTCCCAGTTGCACTATGCTGTAATGTGCTTGTGCTTGTGTTTCTGTACACAAATAATGTATAGAGTTTTGCATTTGTAAATTTAAAGGTAAATGTGCACAATATCTCAGTTTTCCCATTCTTCATCTACCTTTGGCTCCTAAGGGAATCATGCTTACCTATTCTTATGGCTTTAATGGAAACTTTCTTTATGCCAAACACTGTTATAGGGGCTTGAATATATACAGCGTTTTCTCACTATTTCACAGTTCGACTTTTGTGGACTGTTTTGTGGATTTTCAAAAAAAAAAAAATCTAAGTTATTTATCACAGTTCTTTTGCTACATCGTGAGATTTTGCAGTACCATAAAGTATATGTATATTGTTAAAATTACCGAGGTTTATGAGTTTAGAGAATGGTTAAAAACATTTTATGTTAGAAGTGTTTTTATTTTTTTAATTTAAGCAACTATCTTATTTATATATTCATTTGGTAAAGGATCTTCATATGCAGCTTAGACTCATAGTGACTCTCCTGTCTCACCCTCCCCAGGATGAGGACTATAAGCGGGGGCCACCACACTGGTTTTCAGTGGCTGGCATGACCCTTGGGCTTCTGAGGCTGGTATCCTGACTGCATAATAGATGTAGGTTTTTGTTTGTTTTCTTTTTTTCTTTTCCTTCCTTCCTTCCTTCCTCTCTCTCTCTCTCTCTCTCTCTCTCTCTCTCTCTCTCTCTCTCTCTCTCTCTCTCTTCTTTTCATATTTAGGACAGGGTATACAGGGCCTCACAGCACAGTGGGATGGAACCCCCAGGCCCTGAGCCTGCGCAAGCAGGTGCTTTAATCCTCTGAGGTCTTTGACCCACCCTCAGATGGAGGTCTTGCTTAATTTTAGTTTCCTAACCTGCTGTTCCTGAAACTAATGAAAAAAAAAAAAAATCAGCCATGCTCTTGAATTGTTTGCTCAGGTCTTTTCCAGAATTGTGTAATTCATTGGTGCGTATACCTACCATACTCACACAGGAGAAGGACTGACTTTTTAATTTTCTCTTGGCCAGTTCAGCCTGCTCTGAGGACCCTGCTGGTGTGTCTTGTGGAGCCAGAGATCCAACGGTGGCCCCCTGAACCCACCTAAGCCTGCCTAAGGAGGCCCTTTAGACCTCTGAGCTATGTGGCTGGCCCAAGTACTAACTTTCTATACCCTCAAAAAGTTGTTTAGAAGTAGGTTTTATGTGGGTTTCTCTAAAAAAGCCTGTGTAAAAAAATAGATGCTGAACTCAAGAATTAGAGTGAGAAAGTGGAGAGGTGTGTCAGCCCAAGGAAGCAAATAATGTCCCACTGGATGGCTTTGCTATAACAAGTATGCCAAGTGGAAAACTAGAGTGGACTCCTCTGAGGACACTGGGCTTTTGAATTGCCATCAAGGGCAAAGAAACATGCTTTAGGAGAAAGGGAAAGGCACCCAGGAGATCACGTAAGCAGCAATTTGAGTGTTCCTATGTCTGTGGGTCTCTGTCCCCAGACATTTGTTCCAAGGGCATTTGTTCACTATGTTCCCAGGGCATTTGGCTAGAGCCATGGGGAACAAGAGGTGTACATAGTAAGAAGTATGGGAGAGCCTCATCCTGGGCTCCCTAACCTGCAGCAGGCTGAGGGGTGACACCTTCTTTCTTTCCAAACTTGTGTGCCCTAGGATTTTATATTTCTTAATGTCAAAATAATGTAACCTGATCCTCCTGACCCAGGCACTGGAAAGAGGAGCATCTCTCTTTAAGGTCTCCAAAGCAGGTCCCCAGATATATACTTCTTCTCCTGTATTCTTTCCATCAGAATATGAAAGCAAATATATTGTAGCCAAGCAATTGAAAAATTGCTTATGTTTGGTGTGATTTTACCACTGTTTTTGACCAATATATGCAGAGAACATGCTTACATTTAGGTGTAGATTGAAATAGAGCCCATGTAAGAGTATGTATGTTCATGTAATGAATATATCCAGTGTGGAAAACAAAAACAATATATATGGTAAAATATATGTGGTAAATAAACCCTGTTAAACCTTATTATAAATTGAAATACTGCAATAATATAATTTGAGGCAGATACTATTTTTTTTTTTTTTTTGGTGGGACTGAGGTTCAAACTCACGACCTTGCACTTGCCAGGCAGGCACTTGTGCCACGGAGCTATCTCCCCAGCCCCAGAGGCAGATACTATTTCTCCAAAGTTATTGTACTGTAAACTATTTGTTTCCTTGGGAAAAAAATGACACTAAGACAAGTTTCTAAGAATTTTAATAGCTAATTTCTGCACAATACTTTGATTTGCAATTCCCCTTTAAATTATATTTAATTGAGTTTATGAATTTCCTTTTTTTCTGTAAAAAGTAACATGAATATTTTCCTAGAATTTTGGTGGCAAGTTTTCCATTTACTGTATTTAGTTAACTCTGCTAATTCACAGTATAAAATAATCTCTTGGGTAACAAGAAATTAGACCAGATGACCAGTGCTGCAGTAGTACAGCAACCCATGGAGGAGTATCAGGTGGTATGGAATGCCGAAGCTTCTTTCTAGGTGGGTTATGGGGGTGCCAGTGATTCACAGGATCACCAGTGGGAGGACAGAGAGGTTGCAAGTTGGGGGTAGTTCAGATCCCCCTACTTCACCTTTGTGATCACAGACATGCCCATGGTCCCAGAGATGAAGCACATTTCTCATTACCTGTGGGCCAAAAAGGATTTCCAAAAGAAAAGCTCATTATAATCTACCAAAAAGGACCATACAGCCACTAAGCTTTATAGGAGCATCTCATCTATCTAGCCCTTTTGGAAATAATTAATTCAAAAGATATTCATAATTTCCATCTGACAAAGAAAATATTGTTAAGAATGACATCTCTGTGACCCTGAATTCTGTATTTATTTCAGAAGCAAAGATGCCAGATGAATGTCATTCTAGAAGAGAGAAATTAGAGAGAAAAAAGTGACTGAGAAATTAGACTAATTTAAAAGTTTTGGAGTGGATGAGGACAGCAAAAGCTTGGTTTTAGAAAATTCAAACCATTACTGAAATAAAAAAAAAAACTTATTTCCCTCTACTATTATATGGTCAGAGTTTATAAGGTTGTGTAATGGATTCCACTAAAGACTATCTGAACTCTTGCAATTCTCTCAAGTTAATTTCCTAAAAGGCCAGCTTCACATCATTTTTGTATAGAAGTATAAATTATATTTTGGCTTTTAATGCACATTCTAATTGTTTCTGAAATTTTCAGTCTCATTATTACAGTTACTTGCGTGCTCCCTTTTGTCCAATTTTACCTCCAACCACTGCACCTCTGGCTCACCATTATGCAAATCTGTCGCTGGTGTTGATGACTTGAATACATCAGTTTTCCCATCTTTGCAATGTTGTTTCTGCCAAAAAGTTTCTGTTATGCTGTTTCTAATAAGGTTTTTTGTGATGCTGCTTCTTCCTTCAACAAGTCGGTTTTTATACTTTATTTCACCTCAAATATAAGCTTGTCAAAGAGGTCCTCTCTCTCCAAGCAATGGCTTATCTAGCCTATCTTTCTGAAGATTCAGCATGTGTGTGAGCTGGACCCTGTTGCACTCAATGGCTGACCACACTTGGGGTGTTTTCACTTCCTCCTATGCAGTCATTGTGTCGCTGCTCACATCGGGGCACAAACACTTCACCAGCTGCATTTCTGCTAATAGAAAAAAAAAAAAAAAAATATATATATATATATATATATATATATATATATATATATATGAATGGGTGCTAGGAAGAGGATTTTAACAATGAGTGCAGTGGGGAGGGACGTACACAGGGAAAGTCTGAATTAGATGTTACTAGTCCAGAGGATTGAGGCTTTAGTTGACTGTGAAAGCCTGACCAACTATTCTTTATCGTTCTTGCAGGTATTCTTCCCTGTGGTTCTCATTTGATTCTTAGATTCTTCTCCGGGCCTCTATTTCTGGCTACGTTTCTCTTCTAATCCATAAATTTATTAAATTCCTATATTTATTGAACCTTAATTTTTTAATTATTCTGGATTTTTCTGACCTCTCTATCTGCCTTGGTGAGGCTCCTTTGTTTCTAGATTCTTTATTTTTACTTCCTTGTGTGTTCTTCATATATTTTCCCTTTATCTTTCACAATTCGATCATGTTTCAGTTATTTACACATAAAATTAGGAAATGATTGTGTGCGAGGTGCTGCTAAGTGTTAAAAACATAGGCGTAGGGCTGGGGGTGTAGCTCAGTGCCACAGAGCCTGCTGGGAAAGCACAGTGGATGCATGCTGTGACTTCTGGAGAAGCTTGACATGCTGGTTTTCTTGATAAGAACTCAACTGTTGTTGTATGTTGTGATCCAGAATCGAAGGAAACAATGAGAAGACATGATAAATGTAGCTTCGGAGTTCTCACTGAGATCTGTCCCTCTTGAAGTGAGCCCAGAATTCCGGAAGCATCTCTCTTTTATTTAGGTCATACAGTAGGATTACAAGGAGAGGAGATCATCACCAACGTCTCAAGTAAGGGTGGAGACATAAATCAGGATAAACTGTTACTGCCTTTTTAAATCCTATTTTTCTGAAATCCATAAGTAACAGATTACAACCCACCCTAACCTTTGTTTATTGTTCTTCGCTTCTTTAAGATGGTCGTTTCTTATCTCTACAAACTGTTATCATCATCAGAGGGACTTGGGTCATTGCTGTTGCTGAGGATGGCTGTGGATCTTTCCAGAAGACATCTGGCCCTTCCTTACCTTGAGATTTTCTTCCTGAATCCAGTGCAGATCACTCAGGAGCTGGATTCTTTGGGTCTCCGGTGAGTGTGTTGATCTGCACTCTTATAAAATAATCCTATAAATTATGTGTTCTATATTAAATTCTGACAATTACAGCTTATTTAAGGTATTAAAAGGAACTTTTTCCTTGTCACAGACCTATGAGTGCATACGATAGGAAAATGACCTAAGATTTCATTATATTTACAGCATCTACTATTGTTCTTGGGCTTTAATAAATATAGTACATATTAATAAATTAATTGGCATTGCTGTTAGCACAATTAAAATCAGGTATGTATGAATTTGTTGATGAGGTATGCTGCAGAATCTGGGTAAACACAAAATTTCCTCAGTGATTTCTAAGGAAAGAGAAGAAAACAAGGAGTGCACTTTGATATTTCATGGCACAATTCTTGGAGAAAGTTTTGCTGACTCTCCTATCATTTGCTCATGATGCAGGGGAAACATGGTGATTGTTTTGGAATTAGAATAAACATTACATGTATTAATATGTCTTAAACTATTTCATAAGGGTTAGAATATGAAAGCAATTGTGAATAACAAAATATTGATGAAGAAAATGTGACTAGGTATGGCACGTATTTTTCCTTTCAGAAGGAGTCTCTGAACTCCAACTATTTTTCAGTTGCATTTGCACTGTATTTTTAGCCCACTCAAATCATGCTAGGTGCAATGTAGGACAGAGAGGTCAGCCTATCCTCTACCCAGTGGATTTACAATCTGCCATGGTGCTAGCCAAGTTTTGTAATTTTATGCTCAATTAACATCTGGTTAGAACTTGTTCAGTTAACAAAGTGCTTGCCTTTGAAGATAAATCATGGGACTTTTTCCTTGCAGCTGGGAATCTTTTTGATTTGGGATGCTTTCTGAACATAAAGACATTCTTTTCCACCCTAGTTTGCATCACCCCACTGCGTTCCTGCTGTGAAATGTCATTAGGATGGCAGCTCCCACTGAGAGGAACACCAGTCCCACTCCCGGAATGAGCTGACTGAAGCAGACAGCAGTTTCTGAACATTACTTTCAAAATGTGCCTTGTACATCCAAGAGTGTATTTTCCTATAATTAATATTTGTTTAGCCACAATGATTTGTTTTGTGAAATCCATCCTTCAAGACTATTTGCATGCAAATATCAAAAACTTAGGAAACATCCTCATCATTTTCCCCAAGTATGCCTGCAGAATGCTTAAAGCACAGCTTATTTTAGTGAAAATGCAAAAGCGAGACACACAAACTGATCATTTGGACTTCTATACTCAAAAACAATCGCCTACCTTAATAGCTGTAATTAGGTGATGATGACATCAAGAAAATCAAGATCCTAGTGCTTTTAAATATTAAACAGAGGGAATTGTTTCAAATGTTGTGTTCTTGTTACCCTCTCCTAGCTTACAATAAATTTAGGTAAATGTTGTGATGAAATGAAATAATTACTTATGGTTCAATAAATATCCTTTGATTATAGTTATGTCCACAGCTAGGTTTGTCAAAATGTAGAATGGAGAAAAAAAGATTAACAAAATTTGAAGGGTGTCATCCAATGGAGGTCTGACAGGTAATTCTACTGTTTTTACATTGGGAAATCGGGGGTGCTGCCAATTTATGGAGAGATTCTTCCTTTGAACTATTTTTTCTCTACTAGTGTGGTAACTTTTGTCCTTGTCCTCTCATGTTGTTTATGTTCATGGGATATCAGGATTCATTACTGAAACATGATCTACCTTAGGTATCAGATGTTATTACTGATCTTTTTTGTTTTTGTGAGAATAATATTAGGTATAACCTGTAGTGACAGTGTTTGTCACTACACGTTTGCTTAGGGATTTCTTCTATGAAATAATCTTATCATATGAATATTTTGTTCTTTTTGCTACTACATAACCTCTGTAGTCTTTTTTATCATGCTTTGGGTATTTTTCTGAAACATTAGAAAAATTTTAAAAATAAGCTGTTATATCCTAGATTGTATGTCCCTCTTTTTATTCTTGTTATGTTATTTTATAACTCCATGTAGTTTTCAGTCTCATATTTCTTTATTTTCTGCTTTCTGACAAATTGTCTTAGCTTATCCCTGGAAAAGGCAAATTTGGCAACCAAATTGTGTTATTTGCTCCCAAATCTATACATTTCCCCTTTACCTATTACTTGTGTCTATATGAAGTCCAACAAAGTAGAATAAGAGAAGATGATAAAAAAGAAGATGGGGCATTATCATGACCCGATGGGAAGGAGCAGGGACCTGGTTGGCTATGCAAACACACTTGTCTTCCCTTGGCTGCTGTGTTCAGCACTCACATGAAGCACAAGAGAAGTCAGGTTGCCTTGATTCACTGTTAATTAAATGTTTTGGCTGCAACCCATTTTTCCATGTGGTAAGATGCACCAGCTTAAAGAAAGTGCTTCAAATGTGACCATAAAAGCAGCTGCCCCTAAACATATGTCCTAAATCACAGGCACTTTCAAAGAGTGTCAACTTCATGAAGATCTTTGACTTTTTAAAGCTCATGGCCTTACATATACATCTGGGTCAGACTATAGCAGTCATAGAATTTTTTTTTTTTGTCTTTTTGAGACAGGGTCTCCCTATGCAGTTCTGGCTGGCCTTGAGTTCACTTTTGTAGCCCAGGCTGGTCTCGAACTTGCACTGATCCTCCTGCTTCAACCTCCCGAGTGCTGGGATTACAGGTGTGCGCCACCATGCCTGGCTCTCAGACAGGATTTAAAGAAAAAGGGAAAAACAAAACTTTGTCCAGGTTAGGTTGTGGAGCACTTAAGAGTCAGATTCAGAAGTAACATAAGCAATGCTTCAACAACACATTTGGTAGCTTGAACTTATAAGTATGTATCTTACTAACTAAGATGCTCCAAGTTTAAGACTGAGCTTTCTTGGGTACCATTTCTAATGTCATATCAATTATTACTATACTCTATTTAAAGTAAGGTTTTTAAAAGTTAATAAAAGTTAATAAAAGAAAAATGAGAGACTAGGAAAAAAGACAAGAACATTAAAAAACGAATGGTACACAACTTGAAACAAAGTATCAAATATACGTTTTTTTGTTTTTTTTTAAAAAGAAAGATTCAAGTGTCATCATCAAAATCCTGAATGAAAACAGGGGCATTCATATAGAGATGTAAAAAAATATTATTAATGCCCAAAGGCCATGATGTGCAGTGATACGGCTGTTATGTGAATTATAGCTCACAATGACTTTTCTCAACATTTTGTGGAAATTTTAATGTCTTTAAAATATGAAGGATTGATTCCAAGCAGTTACTTTGCAGTCTTTTCATCTTTATTTGGATTTTTTTTTTTTTCTGGGCACAGAGCCCCTTGAGTTTCCTTCTCCCTCTGCCATGTCACCTAACTCAACAAGGTCACTTGGCTTGGTGTGACTGATATGAGGTGTTGCTGCTTCAAGGCACAGGAGACTCTCGAGTTCACACACAGGCAGGATCCCCCTTCAGCTGGTGTTTTTGCCTATGAGTTCTTTGTCCATGCAGGAAAGGCCATCTGGAGCTGCTGCTTGGCACTGCTGAGCCATCCCCTGTGATGACTGGCTAGCATGGCTATCTGGTTATTTTTCTTGACCTATTTACACTTCCATAGTTTCTCTCAAGCTCTTTGTTTTTGTATTCATGGTTTAGAACTAATTAAATAGAGTAAATAAGTAAGTTTTTTTCTTGTAAAGGATAGGTTCATGTGAAGGAGACAAAGTTTTTCTTTTATAATGAAGCTGAAGAGTGGAAAAACTTACCTGCTTCTGGTAGATGTCCTAGTAGTTATTTCCATATCTAATTGGATGCTTTTTCAGCTTTAGAGTGTTATCTTTCTCTTGAAGCTTCCATTGCTAATGCCTGTAAAGAACAAATGAAAGTGGGATTCCTTGAAAACATTATCCTGAGATAAATAAAAGTTTAATATTTTTAAGAAAAGTGTTTAAATTACAAAGAAGTGATATCAATAAGAACACATAGCCTATAAAATAACCAATTTTAGAGTGATTTGGACCGTTAGTCTAGAGTTATTTAGGTAAACATACACATTTTAGTTTTGATATTCTGTTTTCCCCATGTGCAAGCAAGAAATCCCAGTTACTACCAGGCAATTACTTTACATAATAAACATTCTGCTAACATTTCAAAAATATTTTAGCAAAATAGAGAACATGGGCTACCTGCATAGCTTATTAAAACCCCCACTTGTAAAGTTTCTTTATGTTTCAGGAATACTACGTAACTAATGCTTTATCATTTTCCTGGTCTTATCATCTCATTATTTAGAATGCTTAATTAAGGAATATTTCTATGTCAAGGCTTGATTATAGGAGTTTTAATCAGAGGGTTGGCAATTAAAGTGACTAGGCTGATTCATCTACCAACATAGTTATCAATAAAACATTTTAGCCTTAATTTTATCAGAGAATTGACAAAGGTATAATGCATATAAATCAAATATGTACCTGGTAAGTAATTTACAGTTTAAATTACATATAATTTAATAGTAACATTGCCAGCATTAACAAAGTTGGGCAGAAATAGTTTTTAAAATGTACAATCTAACTTTTGATATGTTTCTTATCTTGAGATAGTTCATTTGTAACTTATTTTTGGAACATTTTATTCAGTGTAACACTAAAAATGTTACCATGTGCCTCTCTTATTTACCAGAGATGAACATTTTAAAAAGCCAGAATATGAAATGTTATATAATTTGATGGGAACACTGAGTCAGATTCAAATATAGATTATAATATATTCCACAGTATTTTATCAAATAAAACTTCTGTTCTTGTTTATTTATTTATTTTTATGGCCAGCTCAGCCTGCCCTGAGGGCAGGGCTGGCACAGCATGTGGTGCCGGGGATCAAACTGTGGTCCCTGAAGCCGCGCAAGCTTTCCTAAGCAGGTGTTTTAGACCACTGAGCCATCCTGCCGGGCCCCAAACTTCTGTTCTTGATTTTTACACTATAAAACTTTATTTTGTTTTGGCATCATTCTTATCAAGACTTCCCCAAATACTTTAATCAGGTACAGTCATGACTAGGTGTATGCTCTTCATTTTAGGAAGAATATTTTACACAATTACTGAATTTCTTCTTAAAGTTTTTTTCTTCTGAACATGGGTATAGTTTCTTTAAAAGTTAATAGTGATAACTCTGTTGAATATGAGCTTTTTTTATCTGTAGATGAGTTATAGGGTGGGGTGCATGAATATATACTTATGAAATTTTTGAATGCATAATTAGGAGTTCAAAGGCAAGGAGATTTGCTTTCCATACATGTAATGTGGGTTAATCCAATTATGCCAAGCAGGGATTCCAGAAGAACAAAGCAGAAACTGCCTCACAAAAATACTGCCAAAATCATCACGATTAGCTCCCATGGCCAAAAGGGGCAGGGTACTGGCACCAGGAGCCTGAGGCTGGGTTGTACCTTGTACATGACACCAGGGTCTCACATGTCACTACTGTGGGCTTCTGGACATAATTCATTCAAAGCTGAAATTCAAGTACCATGTGAGCAGTACTGTACAGGTAGCCAATCTGCTATTTAATTCAGAGAGTAAATTTCTAAAAATAAATAAATAAATAAATAAATAAATAAATAAATAAATAAACCGGTACTTTCTCCTAAGGACAATCACTCTGTATTTAATGACAAGATCAAGTGTATACATTGCAAATAAGGATTCTGATTGAATTATAGATATTCCTTGATATACAACAGAGAAAATGTTGTTAAGAATAAAATAACATTTACTGTATCTAGCCTACCAAATGCCTTGGACTGATGCACTATAAAGAAATTATTGTTGACCTTCGTGATCCTGGGGCTTGCTGGGAGCTGTGTTTGGTGCTGCTGCCCACAGATGGCATTGCATAGTATGTTACTAGCCCAGAGTCAAGACTGGAATTCAAAACTCAAAGTGTATTTTTACTGAAGCAACAATGCTTTGTAGCATCTTAGGTGGAAAATCCTAAATCAAACCATCATAGTTTGGGCAACATCCTTGAGGTATGACAATATATATCTGGTAAAATTAAACATCTACTGAAGGAACCGAAAAATTCTCTGAAGATAAAATATATCCGCAGACCTAACTTTCAGTTTTGTACAATTCAAAGCTAGTGTGCTGAAGTTCTAAAGTAGGCAGTGCTTTGTGCTTTGTGACATAATCTCCCTAAGGGACTGATGGATTAAGATAAGTAAAATCCAAATTAAGTTACAGAGCAAGAAAACTCAATGCAATGTACAGTGAGTGTATGGGATTATCTCTGCGTATGTCTGTTTGATGCTGCATAGAGTTTCTGGTGGCAAAATTTGGGACGGGCTATAAGGATAAGTTACATTCATGATCTGACTTAAGAGACCTGAACTGTTCCAGGACTTTGTAGTTGGTGGTAAATTCTATGGTTCAGGAGAGTTACTGTATACCACTCAAGACTTGTTTTCCTTAAATAGATGTATATGAAAATTATTTCAAAAACTTATAGGATTATATATTATGTTCTGGGCACAATGAAAATATATCTCTACCACCATTGTAAAAATTTGTTGCCTCAGAAATCTTAAGATTTGTACATTGCATGATGTGCTAAGTGAAAAGTTACAAATTGAATTCTAATTAAGTAATATATGCTAAAATATTTTGGAGTAGGTATACCAGTATTTGAGCTTTACTTTGAAACGCACACAAAAAAATAATATGGATGTTAACATGGATATATACCTAGCTTACATTTGATAAAGCAAATATAAACTAGGTGACGGTTGTATGTGTGCCCTGTAATTTTTTTCTCATATATGCTTGATTATTTTCATAATAAAATGTTGAAAATGAGATACCATTTTACACCTGCTTCACTTTTTTGTTTTCAAACAGAATAGACAATAATAAAATAAAAGATTTGATTATTTTTTTCAGGAACAGTGACTGAACTCAGGCCCTTGTGCTTGCCAGGCAAGTGCTTATTCTACTGAGCTATTTCCCCAGCCCAAAGAAAAACAATTTCCCTAAAAAAATTATAGACATGAACAATGGTTGTTATATTACATATTGTTGTTTTCAAATTAGTCATTCATATTACCAGATAACAACGTGCATAATTGGTAAAATAAAAAAAAAGAAAAGAAAGAGGAAAAAAAGCAATAATTGCTCCTTTCAACTTCTCTTCTAAAGTACTGTTATTATTAAGAGAAGGAAGAAAAATAAAAGTACATAATGAAGAACTTGGAATAGCGATCTGTCATTTCATAAAGAAAGATGGACTTGTGCAGTCTGATAATAATAGTTTGGGATAAACTGAGTAAAATCAACATGTTCACCTGGGTTAAAATAGCAGTAAAAATGATAGCCTTTTGGTTTTTTGAAACAGTGACCAGTCCTACTATAAAGTGTCCGTGAAAATTCATATAGCCTTGAAAAATTCATCTTGTTTTGTGCATATTAATTGATCACAATTTTTATTTTATTTTCTTGTGCTTACTTTTATTTTTTTACACTCATTAATCACAATTATTTTATCCATTACTTGACCATATTTTGAGATTTTTCTTATACATGGCTATCATAGCAACATATCATATAGTAGAATGATATCATATATATATGTATAATTTTTTTTTCTTTTTTTCTTTTGTGGAACCAGGGATTAAACTCAGGTCCTTGTGCTTGCCAGGAAAATGTTTATTCTACTGAGCTCTCTCCAATCCCCTTTTGTTTTAACATTTTTTAATACAGTGTAAGTTTAAAGCAAAAGAAATCTATATTCTGAAGCTGGAAGCCGAAGGTTCAAGACCAAAGCATCGGCTGATTGGGTTTTCCTAGAGGCCTCTTTGTCTTTCAAGCAGCTGCTTTCTTATTGTGTTATGCATAGGCCTCCTCTTACCACTCTCTTCCTGCGTGTTTTCTGTCCTCTCTGCCTGCGAATAAGGACATCGATCATACTGGGTTGAGGCCCCACTCATGATTTCATTGAACCTCATTAGCTCTCTTAGTGTCCTCTTTCCAAACAAAATCACCCTGAAGTTAAAGCCTCAGTCCTTACATTTCAAGGATACAAGTCAATCTATTGCAGGGATCATAACAAAAACCTGCCCAGCATATGTAAACATCATATTGCCTTCGATGTTGATTTCTGCTTGTCTATTGAAAGGAACAGCTAATGCTTAATTATTCCTTTCATTTTAATTTTGGGGATGAATTTTATATGCCTATATCTGTCTTCAAACAACTTTTGAAGACAAAAGTATGCAATGTGACAACGAATGTTAAATTCCTATCATTTCTTTAAAAACTACAAAAAGAAAATAAATCTACACCCTCCTTGGGTAATGTATTTTTTATAATATTTCTCAATTGCATAATCTATCCTTTATGCAACTGCTAATATGTAAGGCTTTCTCTAGTTTTGAACTACTCATATATATATTTCTCTTAATAGTTAATCTCTGCAATTCTTTAAGGAAAACTAGGCTGCTGGTTCCTTCCATTTGATTCTTTTATTTCCTTTCTACTAGTAAAAAGTGGGTTTTGATGTCTTGAAAGGCTATTCCTAAATTATATTGTTATATGTGAGTAACTATCCTTGTTAACAGCAGTTTTAAAAATTTAATTTTATTTTCTAAAGAGTAAAAACAAAAAAAAGACCAAATAAATAGCAAGAACAAAGACAAACAGAGTAACATATAATACATATAATACCTGTTTCACACAAGAATAGGGACAATACCAATTACTGGTATGTTTGAAGCTGTCTTGAGCCTTTTACAGTTCAGCATGCTTATCTGGCTTTATTTTTATGCCTAGTGGTTAAACTTTTCTGATGGAGAGTTAAGGCCAAGTTGAAGCAATACCTACATAACAAAACAAGTTTTATGTCTGACAAGGTCACTTAAATCCCCTCAGAATTTACCTTGAAACCATATGCAGCATTTTGTAGAACTTTTGTCAGTTTCAACCATCTGGATAATTCACAGCCATGCTTGACCAGTTCTGTTAGTAACCCGCTATTATTATGGAATACTGGACTATCCATAAAACTACTTTCTCTTAGCTCAATTGCTTTGAAATTTCTTCTGCAAGATTAATCAGTCCACCATGTTTAATGTCAACCTCAGGCAAAGTGTCTGGACATGAGAAAAATTCAGACAAACTTTCATTCAAGCTATAGCATACATTGTCTGGAATCCAGCAACCAATGCAGTCCTTCTTCCAAGAAGAAATCTCCCCAGCCTACTCTTTACATGCAGGATTTCTATCAGCATTCTGGTTTTCAGAGCTCTGATCAGAATCTCTGATACCAAGCAGCCAAAGCTGTTCTAGTGTTTCCCTTGTAGGCAACATCTCCAAACCATTCTTTTCTCTTTCCATGAAGAATTCCCAAAGGCTTTTTTTCCAAATGCTCAGGTTTAGCTACAGAAAAAAAAAATTCCTCTTGTCTAGTAACAAAGTCTATATTACTTTTCTCTCATTGCTGGGACAAAATGTCTGGCACTGAAAATTAAGGAGAGAAAGGTTTATTTGGCTTACATTTTGAGGATGTTTCAGTCCATACTCAGTTGGCTCCAGTGCAGAATAGCACAGGGAAGAGGGAAGCTATTTATGACATGAGGAAATGACAAAATATCAAGAGCAAAAGGGAGGAGTAACAGCACCAAATGCAGCAGAGAGCAAGTCTGTCTCCCTCATGCTGCATTCAGGTTATCTTCCTCAGGCCAGGTGAAGCACTTACACCCATAATCCTGGTAACACTCACCTATAATCCTATTACCAGATCATGAACTAATCACAGTCTAGAACTCTGCCCCATTGACTGAATTAGGTTTTGGGGGGACAAAAGACACACAGCATAATAGTTGCTGAAGAAGATGCTATTTAATTTTTATAAATTTATGGGTTTTGTGGTTTCTTTTTAAATTAATTTCCAGTTTCTTTGCATTGTGATCAGATAATATGCATGATGTAATTCCTGTTTGCCTGTTTTTAAGTATGATATACGGTATAGTATCTGTTCTGTTTTAGAAAACCTCTCATATGCAGCTGAAAAGAATGCATAGTCATATGTTGTGGTTGGAATATTTTGTAAGTGTACACTAACTTCATTTTTTACAAGGTTTGGTTCTGTTTTGCTATCTGTTCACTAATTTTTACCTATTTGACCTACCTTTTTGAGATAAGAGGGTGTTAATTTCCCCTGTTATAATTGTGTTATTGGTTACTAGATTTTTTATGTACTTAAAAATGTCTAATATATTTGGATGCTCTCATATTTGATTCACACATATATATGACCATTTTCTTTTCTTCTTAAAATTTTCCTTTAACAAGTACATAGTAACCTTCTTTATCTCACCTGATCAGGCTTGGTTTGAAGTTCAGATTGTCTGTGAACAGAATAGCTACCTTACTTTTTTTTCTGAGCTCCTAGAGCATGTAGTATTGTATTCTGTCCTTTCATTTTTAGCTTTTGAATTTCTTTTCAGATTGTATGAGTTTCTTGTATACAGCATATTGTTGGGTTTTGTTTCTCGATCCACTCTGCCAATTTGTTTTAATTAGGGAATTGAGTCCTTTTAAGTTTGTGGTTATAATTGATATGTATTAGCTTACATTTATCATGGTATTTTCCTGATGTTGATTCTTTACTTTTGCTGTTTCAAATTTTTGCCCTGTATTTTAAGCTCCTTCTGTTTTTGTTCCTGGATCTGTGGTTATTTTTATCTCTTTACAGAAGGTATTATAGGACTCTGTGCAGTGCTGATTTGGTCCTCCCGAATTTCTTTAGTTGTTGTTTGTCATAGACGTGTGTTGCCTTTCCATTAATTTTAAATGATAGTTTTGCAGGGTGTATCATTCTGAGTTGGAATTTGCTTTCTTTTTTTTTTCTTTTTTTTAAAGGTATATTTTATATTTAATTTAATTCACATTTATGTATAGATGTTTTCCTTGCTTAAAAACAATAAAGTTAAATTGTAAAGATGTATGAAAAAGAAAAGAGTCTACCACATGGAAATACAGTATTAACATTTTAGTGTATAATTTAGTTTTTCTCATTAACACATACACCTGCAAATATTAACACAAATTTCATGGGATTATTCTACACACACAGTTTTGTAATCCGATCTTTACCCATGATAGCCTATCATGAACATTTTCTCATGTCATTAAATGTTCTACAATATGATTTTTAATGAGTGAAGAGTATTCTCTTATGTAGATACTTCATCATTTATTAATTGAATTGTCTGTTCTTGGAAATCTACTTTGTGTTCAACACTTTTAAACTACAAATGGGCTCCTCTGAACCATCTTGCATTTAAATGTTGTCATTTTAGGACTTTTTTTTTTTTTTTTTTTTTA
>PVJA010027102.1:0-18880 GCA_004027025.1 Myocastor coypus | reverse complement strand
ATTTGTGTGATGACGAAGTCAACCCTACACAGTTTACTAAAAGATATTCTAGAGTAGGATAAAAATGAGCACAACTCCATGAAGGAGAATGGAAAGAACACACTGAATAGGGCAAACAATTAAACAAAGGAGAAAAAGAGGTATACAAAAGCAGTTTTCAATTACTTTTTCTATACAGCAGAAAAATATGTCCATCAGCATATTCTACAAATGGACTTCTCCTGCACTCTTTAGGTCATGAATCTGGGTTTACAGTGTGGATATCAAAGAAATAGCAGTAGCTCAGTTCCTCTAGTGATACCTGATCACCAATAAGCGTCATGGACACTGTGTCCATGACATACTAGAACTTTGTGTGATATCCTATCCCCAAACTGTTAGATTTTCTGCTCATATATTTGCCATTGCAGTATTTATGCTATGTTTTATTTTCTGCTACCACAGAAACATTTTCTTCGTTGATATCTTTGTATATATTGACCTATTCAAATATTATGTGAATACTCTGAATTAATTACAGATTCATATATATGATACACAACATACTGATCTCTAAGTTGCATTCATGATTTGATTTGAATTTTGGAATATTGTTTTGAAATATTTAATTTAACTTTAATTAATAAATATTTAATCATTTTATGAATATTGTTTATACTTTTTGTTTTATGACTTGTACTGTATCTTTGACTTATAATCTACTTATTAGAGATGATACGATATTTTCTCCTAGTATAAGAAACTTTAAAAAGAAATATATATATATATATATATATATATATATATATATATACACAATGGAGGATATACATACTGCTACTTTGTCTTAGTTCATTGAGAATAAAAGCTTATACTAATATTGTTCTATGAGATATTATGTCTACAACTTGTTCTCTGAATAACTACTATGAAGACAACAATATGCATGGTATTAACTATTGTAATCATGGCTGTGTCAGTAAGCTATATAAGTAAGTTGAGTCTCAGCTCTATTAAAAATATGATTTCATTATTAAAGTACAGATAATTGACATCCCATATTCAATACCAATTCCAAGAAATTGTACTCTTTTTGAATTTTACATAAAGAGCTATAGGCAAACTGTAGGTAAATACTTCCTTTAAGCATGTATTTAGAGCAATTCCTTGAACATAATGCACAGAATTGAAGAGGATTCCTGATGTTTCATTGAGATTTAAGTAAAATAATGTCATCACTAGTCTGCGTCGTTGACGTATTGCACCATTCCATTTTTCATTATACCAACATCACTCTTTAGTGTTCCCATTTGGCAATTGTTTTCAATTTTTCGCTTACTTGAGTTCTTAAAAGCTGTCACTGCTGTTTAGTTCTTCTCTGTAATATTTCTGCCTTCCCTCTGAGACAATAAACTCTGATCTTTTTGAATCTCTTTTCTCAGTTTGCTTTTATTTTCTCATCATTGATCCATACATCAAATTACAGAATTAACCAAAGTTCTGCTCTAAGTTCCACATGTTTCGTAGTTCAAGAGCAACAAACTCTAACTTAGTGGAGTTGATTTAACACCTTTCTTTGGACAGGCCACTCATATATGGAATAACCTAAGACAAACTGTCTTCATCCCTCACAGCTGAAACCAGAGTTATACTTTTTCTACCATATATAACAAAAATTCGATTTTTTCTTTATTTCCTCTCTGAAGTTCATATACACTTTTCTATGTCCATTGCATCCTCCTTAATTTAAATATGCTTAAGGAATTTAAATAGGTAAATAACAGAAAAGTTCCCATACAACCCAGAACCTGTTGCCCTTATTATTAAAATATTTTGTTAGTGCAATACATTTGCCTCTATCTGTGGAGTACTGATATATTATAAATGAAATATATGCTCACGTTGGACTCTCTTGTCCCTTGCTTAATGTCTTCTCCACATTGGCTTTGGTTCCTACTGCGCTGTCTTTGCTCTGATAGTTGCTCAGCCTTTGTGACTTTTTTATTTATAATATTTTTATTTTATTTTTTACAATAATTAATACATTGCATATTGTTTTCTTCATCATAGTTGTTCAGAATACAAGTTGTAGACATGATTTCTTATCTAGACATCATTAGTCAGTGGTACTGAAAATCTCCAACAGGTTTTGGAAACTAGAAGGTAATTGGTAGAATTTGCACTGACTAACTATATGTACCGATATCTGTGAACTAAACTAATACATTGAGAATAGCAATGTGTAATACTGAAACCATGCTTGGAATACCTATCTTTCTGGTCTTCTAGTTATGCATTGCTACTGATATCATATTTTCTGTTTTTAATTGGCATTGGTTATCACTTCTTGGCCTTTTGGCTAACTGTTTAGTGGAGTTGGTTTGATATTTTCTGGAGTGTCTCTTTGCGGAATTATTTCTGATGTCTTAATCATGATTACATAGTGATTGTGTGCATTTTCTCAAGGGTAGAACTACTTCTTATTGCTTCAAGGTTACAAACTAACAAGCTAACCTATAAATATTTATGTCACCCTGGATCATCTGGACAAGATTATGCATTTCTTCAATGGTAAAATAACTTTGGTTTTTCATTGTTTTACATTTTGGAATCCTGGCAGTCAAACTCAGTACCTGGTACCTGAAGGCAAACACTATCCCTGAGCCACATCCCAAGCTCGAAATAAGTTCATTTTTAATTTTTCCCCATACGATACTATTTGGGACAAAGTCTATATGTAGGCCACACATAAGGAGTGAAGAACAGTTTTCCACTGTGATAACATATATAAAACCCTTCTCGAGAGAAAAAATTGCCTTTTGTCCATTTACTAACTTAATAATTTCTTTGATTTGTATGTCTCATTGCTATTTAATTTTTGTTTGACTTATAAACTGCTATGTTATTGATATTGTTCCTTAAATTACCCTAGCTTCATGCTTGCCAGAACTTTTGTTGTCTTTCTTTCCTTTTGACTCAGCCATCACTACCCCCTATCCCCTGGGAATCCAGCATTGAACTCAAGACCTTTTGCCAGGCAGGCACTTATGCCCCTGAGCTATCTCCCCAGCCTCCATAACTGTGTTTTATTTGAGCACATCTTACTCTTTGTAGCTAGAATGGGCTTCATGCTCATACTGGGCATATTTTTTCCTAAGGTCTAGGCATATCTATGTATGCACATTATCTTGATTTACTTTTTATTAAAAATTGATATACAAGTGAGCTCAAGGCCTGCCTGAACTGCATAGTGAGACCCTGTCTCAAAAAGCAAAAAAAAAAAAAAAAATTGATATACAAAATCTAGATTTTCATTTTATTTCTTTTTTTTTTTTTTTTTTTTTTTTTTTTTTTTTTTTTTTTGTGGGACCAGAGTTCGAACTCACGACCTTGCACTTGCCCAGCAGGCACTTGTGCCTCGGAGCTATCTCCCCAGCCCCTAGATTTTCATTTTAAAGATGATTTTTGCTGCTAGAGTGCCATTGCTGCTAGTACTGCCTAATGGACATTATCTTCAGGTTTTCACTGCATGTTATAGATACACATATCTGCAAATGTTTCCATATCCATTATCTCTCTACTCATCTTTGTATGATTTATAATGTATGTCTCCAACCTTAATTCAAAAGGATATTTCATGGATATCCTGAGAACATGCTAATATTACATGGAAATTTATCACATTGATAATTTTTACTCTCTACTCTTTTACTTGATAAACTACTGCCCCGATGGTAAGAAATTTAGTTCTCATAGGCCATGATGTATTAACTTCATCACTCAATTTCACAGTGAAATTGTCAACTCCATGTATATGTCAAATCTTATTAGCTAGTCCATAGTGCTATAGTTTTCCCCTTAAGTTTCAAGGATACAGTCATTTCTTTTATTATTTATTATAATCCTTTTTATGTATTTGGTACAGGGTCTCACCATGCAGCTTGGACTCATAATGATCCTCCTATTTCAGCCTCCCCAGTGCTGGGGTAATAGGAGTGCACCACTATACCTGGTCTTCGTGGCTGGCTCAATGTGCTTGGGGAGAGGTCAGCATGACATGTCGTACTGGGAATCAAACTCAGGTCCTTGTGCTTGCTTAGGCAGCTAGTTATACCACTGAGCTATCTGTGTCACCCCACATTCATTTCCAAAGTTGCTAAATTAGATTCTTCCACAATTCTCCATTTCTCCTTTCAAGTCAGCAATAGAGATGTTTTGCATATTAACAGTACAATTAGACTGCTTTTCACAGTTTTTCATTCCATTATGAGACTCTGTGATATTTTAATGCCATAGAATATATTTTCAAATCATATACATTGAAGTTCACACTGCACTCTAAAGTTATACGGAATTTGAAAAATGTGTAACATGTATTCACCATTATAATACAGAACATTTTAACACTCTAAAATATCACTTGTGTTCATATATCTAATTCATTTGAACCTTTGCATATGAAATTCTATTTACCAAATTTCTATTTTTGTCTTTTCCAGAATGTTATATAAATGGAATTTGAGAGTGTATGGTCCTTTCAGATTGTCCTCTTTCACTTATACATGCATGCTTAAAGTACGTATTAAAGTTTGGTCTTGCCTTTGCGTGGATGGATACCTCATTTCTTTCATGTGAACTTACCACAATCTTTTCATCCATTCTTGTGCTGGAGCACATCTGACTTGCTTCTCCAATGTGTTTTCTATTTTGTAACCCAGGTAACATTTTAGGGTTAAAACCTAAAGCAGTAATGACCACTCCTCAAAAGCCTACAGTACCCATGTGTGTTGTCCTCTGCCTGGGTTCAGAGCCTGAATCGTTGAGTATATTGTCCAGATCTCTCTGTCGTTACATTATTTCCCCGCTGCAAGTATTTGTAAAGCACTTCTTCATAATTCTAAAAACCTTACCTTTTTTATCGTATTACTCAAATTCAGCTACAATTGTAAAACAAAATTTCAAATTCAACTCATTAAAACAGAAAACTCAAATAAATCTTAACATAAAAACTATGGGAACAATAAGAATTTCATATTGAGTCCACATAGATTATTTGCAGAATGGTCATCTTGGCTTCAATCTTCCTTCCAGTACCTTTTGATGAGAGTAGAATAAGTACTGAGTAACAGTTCGAGGTTAAGTCTACATTCTGAAAATTTAACTTGTTGTTATGCTGCATAATATAAATGACATGAAAGAATAGAAGAAACGCATGCTGTATTTTCTATGCCAGTACCCCCTTGGAGATCATTAGAAGATGGAAATAATAACCTTGCTAAGCTTTAAAATTTTCTCAGGCTTGTATATTCTAACTATATTCTATAATATAGAGTTCTGTCATTATATTGAAATCAGAGCTAAGTTTAGATGTTGTTTTAGATTTTATGGTAGAAGAAAATTGGTGTGATAAATGTGTTCTTTTGCTTATTTATTTATTTATTTATTTATTTTTGTCTTTTTGAGACTGGGTCTCGCTGTGCAGTTTAGGCTGGCCTTGAGCTCGCTTTTGTAACCCAGGCTGGTCTCAAACTCGCACCAGTCCTCCTGCTTCAGCCTCCCGAGTGGTGGGATTACAGGAGTGCACCACCATGCCCAGGTCTTTTTCTTATTTAAAAATTTAAGTGTAGGAAAACCACAATTTGAGAGTTACTTTTATTATCGTGCTCTGAGTTAAGTATTTTTAGTAAATAAGTGTCTCTAATTAAATATTTTGCAATGCTTTAAAATTCTAAGAACAATAGTTTTTCATGAATTCATTATTGATGCTCATATTAAGTTACAGTGTTCTCGATGCTTACATTTTATCTCCTAAAATACTTATAATATTTCTTGAAATATAGATTTTTCTAGGTATAGGCAACTGATACAATTTCCTTAAATACACCCACCATCTGAGTGTTTCAAAACTACTGAAGGATACAATTTTGATAATATTTTCTCTGACTCATCACTAATAATTATTATTTTCCAAAAGAAACAGTATCATCTTGGGTTTTCCATATAATAAGAATTATAGAAGAATTTTTTTTGTCTTTTTGACACAGGGCCTCGCTATGCAGTTCAGGCTGGCCCTAAACTCACTTTTGTAGCCCAGGCTGGTCTGGAACTCGAACTGATCCTCCTGCCTCAGCCTCCCAAGTGCTGAGATTACAGGCGTGCGCCACCACGCCCGGCTCTATAGAAGAATTTAAGTATATAATGTTGATTTGTGGTGGTTTATTGAAATGAGCAATTCAAAGTCCTACTGTTTTCTTTTTATTTGTTAACTAGTTGTGCTCACTTATATCTGATAATCTGAACAAATAACTTGAAGGCAACAATATACAATTTAACAATCATCATTGAATTCTTATCATTGTGTTTAGATAAGTTCTGTATCATTTCTAATGGCTTTTTTATTATTTTCTACTCCTTTAAAAAATGAAAAATAATGTTTAAAAGAAAAAAGATTTTAAGCATATAGAATCCGGTTATTAAAAAGTAACTCCTTGTCTAGTACAATTAATAAAAATGGATAACCTTTGATATAAAACTTAATACAGCAGTGAAGACTAAAAAATATTTACATATTGGGACTGGGGAGTTAGCTCCATGGCACAAGTGCCTGCCTGACAAATGCAAGATTGTGAGTTTGAACCCCAGTCAAGAAAAAAAAATACATATGAAAAATCTTATTATACACAAGTTTTTATTTCATTTTAGAGTACAAAATAGGATTATAACAGAAAAACTGGAAATGATACAGAATTAAAGTTAACAAAGTGATATGAATTTCACAGTATTTGTTGTCATGTAATACTTAATGTTTTGTCTCCTTAGTTCAATTTTTCTCCTCTTAATTTCTTAAATAGTTCTTTCTTTTTTTTTTTCTTCTACTAATGTTGCATATGAGTATCTGGCAATATGAATAACTGGTTGGAAGACAATATAAGTTAATCATATAAAAATACTTCATGAAATTTCTCTTTGTAGAAGAGGCTGGGTGTGGTTGTGTATGCCTATAATCCCAACACTTGGGAGGCTGACGCAAGAGGATTGGTGTGAGTTTGAGACCAGACTGGGCTACAAAAGTGAACCCAAGGACAGCCTGAACTGCGTAGTGAAACCCTGTCTCAAAAAGACAAAAAACATTATTTTACATGTGAATTCAAAGGAAGTTTCACACTGGATAAATCAGTGCATTATTTCATTTTCCAGGGTTATTACAAAATACTTGAGAAAATAAATTTATAAGAAGGAAAGGCGTATTTGGCTCAGTCAGTGGTCCAGTGTACCGTAAGTAGGCTTACTGAGATGAAACAGGATGTCATGGCTCAAACAAGAGCAGGAGGAGACATCTTATTTTGTGGTAGCCGGGAAGCAGATGGAGAGATGAAGCGGAAAGCACCCAGTGGTGGCCCCTTCACAGCGCACTCTTCACTACCTAGCTCCGTTCTTTCAGAGCACACATCCTACGTACTGGGCTGCCGCCCACATGGACCAACACAGTGGTTCTATTGATGAAGGTTAGTATTAATCGGTAGATTTAAGTTAGAAAGCATATACTTAAATTACTACGTTGAGCTGGGGAGATAGCTCAGTAGAATAAGTGCTTGCCTGGCAAACACAAGGTCCTGAGTTCAATCCCTGGCACCACAAAATCAATCAATAAATCCATCCATCCATCCATCCTATTTTTGCAGCAACTAAGATTGTGTAGCAACAAAATATGAGTCTGAAGTAAAATTGAAATAATCTGTAAAAATAATTCTAAAAAAATCAAATGTAATAAATAGTATATTGGAAAAATATGTGGACAGCAATATAGTGGAGCTCTTGACATTACTTGGCATTCTTCAGCATTTCATGGTCATTTATTGTAGCTATCTTGTTAGACAATATGCACCAGATTTAAAAGTTGACGAAACAGAGCTACTTTGCTTGATAAATAAGTCAGACACAGCAAGCAGTAAATGCTATATTCAGTGTAATCCAAGAAAAAAGTTTTACTGTTTTCACAATTCCATTAAAATCAGACAGATAATGTCATCCAAAGTTCAGACATTAAATTATAGACCAGCAATTCAGTGCACATAGTTGAAGTGGACCACTGTTTGATCTAACATATCCTGTAATCTTAAATAACTAGAAAGTTGTGGCTGTCTGCTCCTTCACTGCTTGTATTGCTTTCCTGTGGAAAGATAAGGCAAAATCTTGTGGTGATAACTGAAATCAGTGTCCAAAGTGAGGTTAAAGGAAGCTAAGGAAAGACAGGTCTGTGATAACAAAAATAGCGCCTTAGTATTGTATTTGGGCCACCACATGCAACATTATCAGTGTGTACAGACATAAGACAGGTTATTCTGTGTTTATGATAGTTAACACTCTGTTACAAAACAAAAACAGTTTTTTGCAAAATATTTAAGTAGTCTGATATATCAAGTTTATGGTTGATTTTTTATATCTCTTTTTTTTATAGGTATTTCTGTTAAGGGTGAAGAAAGGAGGTAAAAATGGGTGATTTGGACCCTACAGGAATCATCTGAAATTAAATGTTTTTAGAGCACTGGCTTTAACACTGATGCTCATGTTATTCATCTACCAGGTGCCTAATCATTGTCAAGGAATAGTTTTATGTTGGAGCATCCTTCAAAGAACAATAGCAACAACAACAAACATAAGCCATAGTAAATTTCCACCTATGGCTCTTTGCCCATGTTATACTGTAAGCAATTTTTCCTCTCCGTTATTTTCATCCCTTGGGCCATAATTAGTTAGAAAGAAAATCATTTGGATGATACTAGTATGTTTAATTGGCACTGGGATATTTTCAAGGACGACTCATTTTTAGTTTTCATTTAATAATGAATGGATAAAGTCTACTGATAACTTTTCACGTGTTTTATTATAAAATTTCTGTAAAATATTTAATAATACAGTTAAAATGTGTTTGATCAAACTATATTAAAAATACACACTGTAATTATAGTCAGCATTCATCTTCTTTCGTCCTGTGAGTATTAACCATTTCCTATGCACTTTCATTAAAAAGAGAATCATATAATAACTACAGAATCAATTAGTTTTAACAGTAGGTCTTTCATTTCATTGAATGCATAAGGAAAATCTAACAAAGTGATGAAGAGACTGCTACTGTCTCTAATTTTTACCAATAATTATCATTTTATGTTCTTCCAAAATAAAATAGGCAATACGTGCACATTTCGTTAATAAGATTTTAAGTGACAGTAGCATTTTCTTTTTCAGTCTTTTTTTTTTTTTTTTTTTTAGGTTCCAGTAATAGATCTCAGAACCTTTCACTTGCCAGGTAGTCCTTTTCACAGTTAAGAAACTTATATAAACATAATGAAGTGGGAAGACTTGATTGATCTGTATTCATAAATTAAGTGAATATGTTTTTATTGTTTTATGTTGTATTTTCATAAAATGTATATCTAATCATTTTCTGTTTTTTGAAATATACTTCCACATACGGATGGCTACATTTACCTAAACTTAAAATGAAGTTTTTTTATGTCTGAGGAAAATGTGTCTGCTCTTATTATTTTGACAATGTTTTACTGTTATAAAGTCAAATGAATTAGAAAATTGACTGTATTGATGAAGATGTAGAGACAAATGGTATGTTCCAATTTCTCAGATAACAGATGCATCTAAAGGGTTTACTTTTATTTTTATTTAATTTTGTGTGTGTTTGTGTGTGTGTGTGTGTTCAGTTTAGGGTCTACAGGGCCTCACGGTGTAGATTGGACTCATAGCAATTCTTATGTTTTCAGCCTCCGAAGCATAGAGATTACAGGCACGTGTCTCCACTGCCAGTCTCATTAACCCTCTCAGAGCACTTTGGGGTCACGGCTGGCATGGCAATAGCTAGCATCAAACCCTAGCTGTTGTGCTCTGCCTAAGAAGGTGCTTCAGTCTGCTGAGCTAACTCGCTGGCCCTGTAAAAGGTTTAATTTAGAGTTACATGAAAAGCCATTTTTTTTATAGTACCAAAGATTGAAATCAGGATTCTTCACTTACCAGGTAGGCATTTATTCTATTGAACTATCTCCCCAGCCAGAAAAAGTCTTGATAAAACAATTGTGTAAAAATAAATGAGAAATAATAAATAAGAAAAGCCTTTTTACATATTTTTTCACTTAACAAATTTCATTTAAAGTTAATCCACTTGTTAACAGATTCTCAAAACAATTTTTGCTGGCAGACCGCCTTATGTTTTTAAACATAGAAATCAGAAAGAATTTAAATCAGTGGCACTGATTTAACAAAATGTCCTCTCTTACAATTTTTTTCTGAAAATACTGGGCATTAATGGACCACTGAAATAAGTATGACAATATCCTAGAAGAATTTAGTAATTTATGATTATTATTATTATGGAGGGCTCAGCCTGCCCTGGGGTTAGGGCTGGCGCAGCATGTGCTGCTGAGGATTGAACCTAGGTCCCTGCGGTTGCCTAAGCTTGCCTAAGCAGGCACTTTAGACAGCTGAACCATCTTGCTGGCTCTGAATTCAGTAATGAAATGTGTGAAGCCGTAGAATATTTGAACCTGCTTTAGCAAGCATGACAGGAATATTGTTAGAAAATGCACACTGCAGACTTCCTCGTTACTCTGCTCCCTTTTGATGCTATAATGCAATGGTGTATTTCCACTACTTTACATCTCTTCATCTAGCATGAAGAATTATGTCCAAAATCTGGACCACTTTTATTGAATAAGCTTTTGTTTTGGAATGATTTTATGTTTACAAAAATTACAGAGATAATATAGATAGTCCTTACACATTGCTCATCCATTTCCCTGTGACATTACTGTTGTCCATTAGTTCACAACTAATCATAGCTCCTTTGTCATGCTATTAAACCAATATTATATATTGCTAGTTACTGAACACAGAGCTAAACAGTATTTACATGTATGATTTTCCGTGACGTTCTTTTACTTTATTGGTATCTCATTCAAGATTCTTATATGACATTTAAGTGTATTGCTGCACAATCACTCCTAATTAGTGGTGACGATGCTTTTTCTCGTATTGTACAATTTTCACTTTTGAGCAACACTATTAGATGAGTTTCATAAATGAGACTGTGTCTGACGCATGTTTTATGAGTAGCCTGGGGTCATCAGTTAGGCACATGGGTGCTACATATGGTGATGCTCCTGGTTCTGTCATATATGGGACACATGAGATGCATGAGACCTGCTGATGCTGTCAGGCTTGATTGGCTGGCTCCAAGCATTTCTCCGTTACAGTTCCTGGCTTTCCCTTTGTTTACCCCCTGTCTTCTTGCATGCAGCAAAGGTCACTAACTCAGGCTCAGGATTGTTGGTGTGAGTTGGGAACCGTGTTGGTTAAGAGACGCAGTATAGAGTAGAAACACATATCACATAGAATTTTGAAAGGAGCATCTATTCCACTACTTTAATTATTTACTAAATTAGGACTATATTTAGTTTGATGTGCATTTATAGTGTCCATTGAATGCTCTGATGTCAATCATCTTAAAAGGCTTTAATTGTGGATAAGTTAAGTTTGTCACATTGCATTGAGTTGCACCAATTCCAAAATGAGTTGTGATGCCATTAGTGGAAGCCTATTTTTAATATTTGTAGGAATAGCATTCAAAACTCCAGAAATTGAAGAAATTTTGTTTGCTGGATTGATTTTTCAAAGTCCTGAATCTCAGTATTACCAAATACAAACAAACAAACAAACAAAAAAAAACAAAAAAAACAAACAAAAAAAAAAAAAAACAAGTACTGAAAATTGAAAGGAGGATCTTTCCACTGAGCTATACACTCAGGCCTGTGCATTCACGCATGTATATGTGTATGTATTTTTGAAACAGTGTCTCACTAAGTCACTAAGTTGTCTAAAGCTCAGCTCAAACTTGCAGTCCTCCTGTATCAGCGTCTCCAAATGCTGGCATTACAAGAATGAGCCACTGAGTTTGGCTTGCTTAAGAGATTCATAAGCAAAGAAGGAGAACTTGCAGCAGCCCCTTCTGCAGTTATTTTAACCAAAAGCTATCAACACAGTTCTTGGAGTTCAGCTGCCTACTGACGGTAACCACTGAATTCCAAATGAGCTGAAATAATGGAGCCAATACAATACAGTTTAATGTTATCTATGCTAAATTTGTCTAAGTTAAAAAATCAGTGCAAATACCAGTCTTTTAAATGTAGTTTGACAAAAGAATTTAAGAATATTATGGGGTTTTTAGTATTAGTTTTTTTTTGGAAAACGATGCCTAGTATTTTCATCTATCCTATTTTCTTTGTCTATGCTCTCCAAGATTGTACCTATGCAGAGGTGTGGTCTGAATGCTGGGGTAGGAGCTAGTCAGTTTCAGCAGTAGCAGCAGTTATATATAGTGGAGGTGTTCTCTAAAGGTTTATTTACATTATAAATATATGATATGGACATGTATGCATGCATAAATACTCAATATATACACTATCCATACATATCCATATCCATATACATATATGTATGCACAAATACACACTTAGAATTTTTAATTTTTGTCTTTTTGAGACAGGATCTCACTGTGCAGTCAGGGTGGTCTTGAATTCACTTTGTGATCCAGACTAGCTTCAACCTCACAAGGATCCTCTTGCCTTAGCCTCACTAGTGCTAAGATTATAGGAGTGAATCACCATGCCCAGCTATTGTGCTTTGAAGAGAATGATGAAAACAGTTCTTTCCAGGCTGGTGAGATAGTTCAGCAATCAGAAGTGCCTACTTAGGCAAGCTTAGGCAATCACAGAGACTGCAGTTTGATCCCTGGCACCACATGTTGTGCCAGCCCCAACCCCAGGGCAGGCTGGGCCATTCATAACTAACTAAATAGAGTTTTAAAATATTTTTTAAAAAACCAATTATTTCTTCCTTACTGAACTTTTTTAATGTATGTAGTGCAGGGTCTACAGGGTCTCACTGCACAGACTCGTAGTAATTCTTCTGTTACGCACATGCCACCACACCCAGTCTCAATTCCCACCTCAGCGCAGCATGGGGGTGGGACTAGCACGGCACACCAGGGATGGAACCCTGGCCGCTTGGACTCTGCCTAAGCAGCTGCTTTAGTCCGCTGAGCTTTGTCGCAGGCCTCATCACTGAAATTTTATTGATGTTATTTAATAGCTGTAAAGTAGTTGATTAAATTGGTATATAATATTTTAAAATTTCATTGGTGAACATTGTAGTAAATAATGTCTACATTGGTAGATGTAAGCAAGTTTGTTTGTTTTTTTTTTTTGTTTTTCTTTTGTTTTTGTTTTTGTTTTTGTTTGTTCTTTTTCTTGCTAGCTCAGTCTGCCCTGGAAGTGGGGCTGGCGCCACACGTGGTGGCAGGCACTGAACCACAGTGCCTGTGCTTGCCGAAGCTTACCTAAGCAGCTACTTCAGCCCACTGGGCCGTCTCACAGCTCCTCCACTCCATCTCTGGCCTCCCTTTCCATTTGAGAAAGAACTGCACCCTAACTATTATCTACCCTTTATTTTGCTGTTTATTTTTATATTTTGTTTCCACATGTAAGATAAACCAGACAACATTTAAACTTGTGTTTCTGATTTAATTCAGATCACACTGTGGTTTCTAGGATGTACACAACTGACTCAATGATTCTTTTTTGACAAGTAAAGGTGATATTAAGTTTCATATGTCATAGCCAATATCTAATTGTTTTTTTAATAAGGTTGAAGAATTATGCTATATTCAAATATTTAAATAACTTTAACACTTATAAATGATATATATTATGTATAATAATAACATAAATTAAACTATATTTCCTTCATCTTTTGACAATTAGCTAAGTAAATTATGCCATTTCAATTTTTAAATACGCCTTTCTATGACAATTTTTAAGCTTTAACACTATGTCTTCCAGCACTAACCGAACATCTGTATTTCTCTCCACACTCACTTTTCTATGAATTATTAACATTTTAAATCTTTCCATGTACTGTGCTTATTAGGATTAAAGAATATTATGTGATTATTTCTAATTTTTACTAAGCTAACATTCGTATGATTAGTATTCAAACCAATGCTGACCACAAGTAGTCATAGACTGAAGGATGATTTTTGAATGTAGCAAATTTTATTCAACATGGGGGAGGCTGATACAGGAGGATCACTATGAGTCCAAGTTGCATAGCGAGACCCTATACCAAATAAATAAATTAATCTTAAAAATGAAGTAAAGGCCCTGAGTCAGAAAATGAAAATGAACAAACAAAAATAAGGAAAATAATGTAAATTGCTTAACTAGTTAAAGTCATGTGATACGTATTATGAAAACCATGCTGCTATTTTGGGGATTCTGTTTTGCTATCAGGATTCAAAATCATACCAATGATCAGGTTACAAATATAAGAATATGAATTGACATTAGCAGCACACGGTACTGTCACTGACCCACTCACACTGTCTCCCAGTTTTCTACTTCATCTCCGATAGGAGTGTAAGAAAGTGACATAGATAAATGTGGCATTTACAAAGGTCAGTAAATAAAGGTAAAAGTGTAGATTTGAGCAAATTATTATCACAAATGTATATCTTCAGTTTATTTGTACATAATTTTTGAAACAGGAGCCATTAATAGACCAATACGAACTAAAAATGATTTATCTGAATCAGATGCCTGTAAATAGAATGAGTTTTATGTGTTGAGTTTTCTTGAGGAAGCAAAATGCTTCAGGCCAGTTTTAGTGTCTTTGCTACGTGATTAATCCTATAATATATTGTTAAGAAAATCATACAAATTAGCACAAACCCTTTCTTCTTAATTTTATTTCTGAGGTGACATTCTGGGTAGTCTTAGATTTTCACATATAGAGAATACACTAGAGAAATTAGTCTCGGATTTAAAGGTAGCAGTTCTTTCACCACTGCGGCCCCATGTTTTCAGGAAAGATGGCTCTTAATGATAGCACGTGTGTATGCTAAATACCCTGCAAAGCCAACTGGGGGGAGGGTCACAGAAACCTTACCATCAGGAAGACTGATCTTGCCTCCGCGGTGTGTTGCTTTGCTACAGAAGTGACCCTCTGACGAAGTTATAAAGCAAATAGTTAAAGGAGCGGTGCTGACTGTAAGAGGCAGGAAAACTGTAACTTGCCACTGATAAAGTGAGGCAGCACCTGAGGAACACCAGTGGCCATTTGTCACACGAAGGTTGTCACGTGTTTTGACTCTGTTGTCTTAACTTTATTTCTTATTTGATAGCATTGATTAAGAAAACACAATCACCATTAGTATTATTTTGGTACTGGGAATCAAACTCAGAATCTTTCACTTGCAAGGCAGGCACTTGGGCTGCTGATCTACATCCCCACCCCCTACACTTATTTTCTTTTAAGTACAACACAGGACTAGAATATATTAGGTGCCTATTGGAGGAAGATTATTATTTTCAGAATAATAAGATCATTAAAGAAACTCTGAGCGTTTGTAAGAGTACACAGTTCTAAAACTAGCAGTTTTTAGCTACTTTGATTCCAACAACTTAGCCTTTTCATCATTTCTTTTCTTCATCTTTCTTGCTTGACAGTCTTACTTCTATAAGCACCTCAGTCTCAAGATAGATGGATGGATGGATAGATAGATAGATAGATAGATAGACAGACAGACAGACAGACAGAGAGACAGACAGATAGATTTACTTTAGTCACTATGTCCATTTGTGGTCACTGTCTCTTTTGGTTCAGTTACTTGTTAATATCACTTTAAGGTCCTTGTGAGCTAAACCTGAAATATCACTTCTGTATACTTTAAAAATATCCCTTTGAGTGAATTTTAATAATTCTGTAGTTAGGCATCTTAGCACTGCACGGTTGAACTTTTCAGAAGGATGATGTATAAGTAAAATAGGAAACAGCCACACTGTGGAAGCATTGCTACAAATCATTCAAGAGTGATTTTTTCCTACCGTAGACATTGGATCGGTATTTCTTCTCAATGTTCTTTCTAAATACAGTCTTGCAAATCCAAAAGCAATGGAGAGCAAGCGAGGCAGAGGCAGGGGAGTGGAAAAGGGAGAAAAGAGGCAGAATAGAAGACAGAGCGGGGAGAACTACCGCGCCCCCTAGGCTGGCCACACAGCCTGCAGCCACTTTCACTTTACTCAGCTCTGTGGAACTGAGTCCCAAAAGCTGCTCAAGAATCAAGGGAGAATGAAGTGGAAACATTCCCGCATAGGGAGCAAGCTAAATCATTGTGACATGTCCGTAAACTGGAATTCTTACAACTATCCCAAATGAGAACTGACTCCAAGAAATAACTGTTAAGTGAAAAAATAATAGTTTATATAATATATTGTTAAGGACAGAGACTACTATTTTCATGTGCTTATATTAGCATGAAAAAAACTTAGGAAGGAAATTGCTCACATTGGCAGCGTGCACAGTGTGGGATTGTGTGGGAGCTGGCCACAGAGAGAGGAAGAAGAAGCATGTGTGTTTTCTCTTTTGTTTAACAATTTATTATCACTTTTAACATACATTTCCTTAGTTCCACAGCAATCTTATGGTGGTGGATACCTTGTGTCAACTTGAGGTGTCTGAAGCTGGGCTGAATTTGCTTGGTGATTCGCCACCCTAGGGCATGACTCAGCTCTCAGTCACACCCTAGAGTGACTTGCACTTATAGGGTATATAACAGGCTTGAAGAAGCTTTATGGTCGCCCCTTCGAAGAGCTCGGATCTTTGCAGCAGCTGCCGCCACTTCTTGGAGGAGCTCCGTCTTCAGTCTTCGAGGTGGGCTTGGAAGGGAGAAAGAGGCTTGAGAGGCACTGCTGCTGCTGCCGCTCCTCTGCTCTTCATCGTTTTCTGAAGCCATGAGCTGCTGCCCTCTGCCTTGGGGCTGGTGAAATGTAGACTGAAGCCTCCTCTAACTGGGAGCCAAATAAATCTTTCCTTTCTTAATTTTGGGTGTCAGCATTTTGTCCCAGCAATGAGTAAGAAGTAACTGAGACAAGTGTATAAAATAAAAATGTTATAACAACTCATACCATGGTTCATGGATAGGTGTACCTCTCCCAGGGCCTGAATTATTTGCAGGGGAGGAATACAGTGCTAACCCATGTCCAATTTTTAAGAAAATAGTGAAATATAGGACAATAGACGAATGTGCAGAACGCCAACAACATCACATGCTAGCATTTGATAAGGTATTTTTAAGTACTTCGTTTTCCTATTTCCTCTCTGCCTTTGAAGCACAAGTTGGTGTTTTCTTGTAAATACACAGCATGATTTGTTTTGTTTTTGACAAGAAAGATTCAGTAAGTAAAAAATTATCTGTGAATGCTTACTTAAGAAAAATGGAGCAATGACTTGCTTTTCTGGCAGCGGAGGCAGCGGAGCTGTGGCTCCGGTCTCCAGTCCCCGCACCACACAGAGCCCTCAACCCCTTAACCCGAACCCATGCTTGGCGGCTGGACAGCTGGAGGATGAATAGAGAAACTGACTACCCCACAGACCTGGAAATGGCCACTCTCAAAATCCAAGACAGCTTCTCCCAGGAAGATTTGCCGACCCTGCTAGAATAATCTTCCCTGAAAGGACAGCTCCAAGTTCAAGACCACCCAGTCACACACGGACTGGGAAAATGTCTCATTTAAAGACTTTTCTGTGGACATGTGCAAGCTCAAGTGGGTGGAGATTTCAAATGAGGTGAGGACATTCCAAACATTGACAGAACTGATCCTGGACACTCAGGAGCACATTAAAAACCCTTACAAAGGCCAAAAGCACAAGAAGCACCCTGCCTCCCCAAAGAAGCTCCTCACCTGCTACTTCTGCTTCTTCATGGAGAAGCAGGCCAAGTATGCAAAGCTGCATCCCGAGATGAGCAACCTGGACCTGACCAAGATCCTGTTAAAGAAATCCAAGGAGCTTCCAGGGAAGAAGATGCAGTATCTTCTGCACTTCCAGAGGGAAAACCAAAAGTGCAAAGGAAGCCTGGCCTGGCTCATGAAGGACCATCCTGACCTTACCTAGAATGCAAAGAAGTCAGACGTTCCTGAGAAGCCCAAACCCCTCCCCGCCCCCGCAGCTGTGGTACACTCAGGAGAAGAAGGTGTGGCCAGATGCCACTACGAAGGAGGTGAAAGATTCCCTGGTGAAGCAGTGGTCCCAGCTCTCAGATAAAAAGAGTTATAAATGGATTCATGAGGCCCTGGAGCAGTGGAAGGAGTATGAGGAGATCATGCGTCACTATATCCAGAAGCACCCTGGCTGAACATCCGTAAGGAGGGCATCACCAAGTCCACCCTCACCAAGGCAGAGTGCCAGCTCAAGGACAAGTCTGATGGGGGCCCTAATAAGCCACCTATGAACAGCTACTTGCTCTGATGTGCTGTGCTGTGCTGTGCTGAGTTAAGCTGAGCTGAGCTGAGCTGAGCTGATGGCCGACATGAAGGATGTACCTAGCACAGAGTGCATAGTGCTGTGCAGCCAGCCACGGAAGTTGCCATCCCAGAATGAGAAGGATGCCTACCACAAGGAATGCGACCAGCAAAAGAGACTGTGGGGTGGAACTGTTGCTTTTCCAGGAGAGCCTTCCTGTGCATCGAGGAGAAGATGCTGACCATCAGCAAGAAGCAGACTGGCAGCCTGGCCCCCCAAGACTAGATGGTGGCAAGGCCGGCGCCGAGGAGCCCAAACAGCCTGGCTTGGCCATTTTTATCTTTTCCAAGGAGAAGCAGCAGCAGATGCAGGAGGAGTGGCTGGAGTGACCAGAGAGCGAGCTGATCTGCCTGCTGGTTCCCCTGTGGAATGACCTGTCTGAGAAGGAAGAAGAAGAAGAAGAAGAAGAAGAAGAAGAAGAAGAAGAAGAAGAAGAAGAAGAAGAAGAAGAAGAAGAAGAAGAAGAAGAAGAAGAAGA
>PVJA010027101.1:11057-29052 GCA_004027025.1 Myocastor coypus | reverse complement strand
ATTCAAGGAAATACAAAATTGTAGCCTGTCAAGAATATGGTTTTTGGCCCAGCCTCTTATTTTCAAGAACTATTCTTGAGAGAATGACAGTAACTGAGTTTACACCAGGAGCAGTACATATCAAAAAGACAAGAGTGACATGTATTCCAAACATAATTTTAGCATTACATTGTGCTATAATCAATATGCTGAACCTTTTTCAACCTGATTTTTTTTTCTTTTTTTTTTTGTTTTGTTTTTTCTTTATTTATTTATTTATTTTGTTCTTGTTTCAGAACCTTTGTTTATTCACTCATTTTTATGGCTGGCTCAGCCCGCCCCGAGGCCAGGGCTGGCGCAGCATGTGGTGCCGGGGATGGAACCGCAGTCCCTGAAGCTGCCCAAGCTTTCCCAAGCAGGCGCTTTAGAACACTGAGCCATCCCGCTGGGCCCCCTGCAACCTGATTTTGAAATAAGCCTAAGTGTTTTTACTATCGCAGCAGAGGTGATTTACTTTGACATCCATGGCATGACCTCAACGACCCCAAACAGAAAGATTTCCTCATCCTGCTTTCCTAAGGAGAGGCCTCTTAGGAAAGCAGGATAAGCTGTGGCCAGGGAAGGCACTTACTGCTTCTGGGCTCTTATCTGAGACCAGAAGTAAAAATGAAAGGAAGGGAAAGAAATGGAGAGAAGAAATGGGGATGGGAGAGGAAGGGGAAGAGACAAAGCTATGCTGGGTACAGCAGTATTAGTTTCCAGAGTTCTAGATTTGGGTGATGAAGTAGAAGAAATAAATAAACTAAACGTTTTCATTTTTTCTCAACATATTTCTTTAATCTTTGACAATAGTCTAAGGTCGGTTGTCCTAAAGGTCATGCACCTCATCTGTGGAACCCCTCAAATAGCCAGAAGTATTGTGCAATTTAAGTTTTCATGCGAAACCACTAATTTTCATGGAGCATTAGTGACCATACATAAATTTTCATTTGCTTTTGTTTATTGGTTAAAAATGGTGAGGTCGCATTATAATGCTATAATCTATAGGTTGACCACAATCATAAACACACTTCTTAACTTTGCTTGGTTAGTTATTAAAATGGAGGAAGTTTTTTCTTTTCTTTTCTTTCTTTCTTTCTTTATATTTGTTTGTTTGTTTGTTTGTTTGTTTGTTTGCTTGTTTGTTTTGGCGGTACTGGGGATTGAACTCAGGTCCCTACTCTTGCCAGGCAAGTGCTTATTCTACTGAGCTATCTCCCCAGCCCCCTGGAGGAAGTTTTACTATATGTTTAATAATCATTTATTAACTTTGCTTTATGTTCATATGGCATGAGTTTAATATGTACTTTACTGTACTGTTTTTCTTTTTTTGGTACCAAGAAAATACCTTAATAAATGAGTTGGCTTTTTTTTTTTTTTTACTGAGGGTTTTCTTCTCTTTATTTTTTTATTAGTTTTAATAAGAAAGAAATAACGAGACGGTTTCACAAGTTAGTAGGACAGCTACAATAATTAATGCATTGCATATTGTTGTCTTCATAGTAGTTGTTTAGAGTAAGCTCAAGTCAACAGCTTCTGACATTGCCAATTCTGCTGATAACCCACTATCATTATGGACTATTCTTTTCCACTGACCTAACCACCTATCTTTATAACAGTACTATATGTTGTTTTGACTTCTGTACTCTAACTTTGTGATAAACTCTAAAATCAGAGAGTGGGATACCTCCAGCACTGTTCTTTCTTAAGTTTTGTTAGACTACTCATGATCTTCTGTGGTTCCATTGGAATATGAACTTTTAAAATAAAAATGCTATTAAGATTGAGATAGAGATTACATTCATTCTTTAGATTGCTTTTGGTAATATGGGAATTTTAACAGTATTAAGATCTCTAATCTAGGGAATGCCTTACATTTGTTTTTGTCTCATTTATTTTCTTCCGTCAGCATTTTGTAGATGTCAGGATACAAGTTTTTAACCTCCTCAGTTACGATTATTCCTAGACATTTTGTTATTTTAGATGCTTTTCTAAATGAGATTATTTTACTAACTTTCTCCTCAGTTTTAGTTCATAGAAATACTACTGATTTTTATGTTGATTTTTGCATTCAATAACTTTAGTGCATTTATTAGTTCTGAGTTTTTCTATCGTATCTTTAAGTTTTTCTCTATATAAAATCATGTCATTGAAAAACTTTCACTTCTCTCCTAATTTGAATGCCTCGTATTTTATTTTATAATTTCTCTAGTTCAGATGTTGACTGAAAGTGGTGAGAGTGAACATGCTAGCCTTATTTATGATCTTAGAAGAAAGATTGAGGCTTTCACTAGTAAGTAATATTGTTAACTGTACGAATCTTAGATGAAATCTTTATTGTGTTTGGACAATTTTTTTCTGTTCTTAACTTATTCAGCATACTTTCAACATGAAAGATTGTTGAATTTTGTCAAGTGATTTTTCTATATCCATTAAGATATTCATGTGAGCTTTTCATTCTCTTACTGTTAGATATGGTATAGTATTAACTGATTTTAATATACAGAGCTAGATTCTAGATTTGTATACTAGTGATAAATTCCACTGATCATAGCGCATCATCATTATAATGTGCTATTGCATTCAATGCTAGTATTTGAGGAAGACTTTTACACTTATATTCATTAGAAAGTTTTCTTTTTTGTGGTGATTTTATCCTGCTTTGGTATCAAGATGACGTTGGCCTTGTAAAATGAGTTTTTGAAATATTCTTGATCTTCAGTTTTTTTCTTTTGAAGACAAGAATTGTTACTACTGCTTTCAGTCTTTTGTAGAATTCACAAGTAAAGTCATGTGGTCTTGGGTTTTTCTTTCTAGGACCTTTTCTGGTTGCTGGTTCAGACTAGTAGTTACAGGTCTATTTAGACTTTCTAGTTCTTTGAGATTTAGTATTCTATATTTTATGTGTCTAGCAATATAATCCTTTCTTCTAGCTCATCCATTTTATTCAAGTAGAATTATAAACATCTATTAAAATCCTTTTTATTACTATGGCATCTGTTTTAGTATTTCTTCATTCTTTTCTGATTAAATTTATTTCAGTTTATTGTTTAAATTAGTTTAGTTAATAATTTATTAAGTTTATCTTCTTAAAATGTCAGTCTCAATTTTGTACAATTTATTTTTTACTGTTTTTCTAGTTTCTATTTTGTTATTTTTCCATTAATCTTTGTGTCATTTATGCCACTTTTGGGTTTATATTTTTCTCCTTTTACTAGTTACTTGAGTTATAAGTTTGAATTGTTTATAAGATCTGTTTTCTTTTTAATGTAAGCATTCATTTTTATGAGTTTGTCTTTTACTACTGCTTTTGCTGTCCCAGAAGTTTTCATATATTGTTTCCATTTTGTTTGTCTTACATTTTATAGCTCTTTTTTGTTTCTTCCCTGATCTGGTAGTTGTATAACAGTTTGTTAATTTTCAAATATTTGTGAAATTTTCAGTTTTCTTCTTGTTATTGGCTTCTAACCTCAATAACTTGTCAAAGAAAATAGTTGGTATGAAGGTTGGTATGATTTCAATTTAAAATTTGTAAAGACTTGTTCTGTGACCTAAATGTGATATATCCTGGAAAATATCTCTGTGCACATGAAAGGAATAGATACTCTGAGGGAACACCAAGATGGGCAATGATAAGAGCAGAGAAAGACCCTCTCTGCAAGTTACCATCCAATGTTGAATATAGCAATGTAAGGAAAACAAGAAGGAGCAAGTCAGTTCCCTGGACCCAGGAAGGATCTAAAGCTTTAACTGAATCCCATGGAGAGAGTGAAGAGAGAAAATTCATTGAAGAAGAAGGAGGTAGCCAGGAGCATCTTCACCCTGAGATAGGACTTACTGCATGAGAGGAGTGGTTCAAACTTGTGGACACTCAATGACTGCTGATGAGCTCAGAGATATTATGGAAAAAGGCAACAGAGGAGGGGAGCAGTGAATGTGAAGGGCTGAAAAGATAATGTCTACAACGAAAACCCCACTTAGTGACTCTAGAGCAGATACAGACAAAATAGAGAAATGTATGGAAATTATGGAAGCCATGAATGCCAGCATAGGAAAGAAATGGAATCCATAAGGCAGATTCAAGCAGGTATTGAGGGGAATAGAAATTCCACTGAAAGTGTTCCCAGCCAAATAAGACAATGTGAAGATAGGAGCTCAGATAGAGAAGATAGGTTTGCCTTTAGTGATCATGAAGAGAAAGATTTCTTAAAAATAGCAAGGGACTATGGGAAACCAACACAGTAGCTACCAGATGAGGCAAAGAAGAATAACTTAATACTGAGTGAAGTCCACAAAAACAGACCACATGCTAGCTCTAGGAACATGCTTAAATAAAGGCAAAGGAACTGAAATAATCACCTGCCTATTATCAGTCTATAGTTCAACAAAATTAGAAGTGAGTAGCAAAAGAACCCACAGCATTTCAGAAACATAGAGATTAAATAACACCCTTTTGAACAACCAGTGAGTCACAGGTAAAATTGGAGAAGAAATTAGACAGTTTCTACAATTAAATGATAGTAACACAATATACTAGAACACAATAGAAGCAGTCCTAAAAGGAAAAGTTATGTAGCAAATATTCATATCAGAGAAACAGAGCAAGCAAAAATAAACAACTTAATGGTAAACCTCAAACTTCTAAAACAAAGAAGAGTAGGCTAAGCCAAAATATCATACAAAAGAGGACATTGTAAAGATCAAAGCATAAATTAATGCATTAGAGACTAAAGAACAATACAAAGATTCAAATAATCAAACAGTTGGTTCTTTGAAAAATTAAGTAAAATCAGCAAACCTTCATTTAATCTTATTTTAAAATGAAAGAAAAGACTCAAATCCATAGAATTAGTAATTTAAAAAGTGAAGTCTTAAGGGACACTACAGAAACTCAGAAGGCCATCTATATCTACTTCAAAAATTTGTTTTCTAATAAAATGGAATGTGAAGAAGAAAAGGGCAGACGACTAAATACATATGAATTACCAAAGTTGAATTGAGAATATATACAAATCCCAAAAGAACCAATATCAATAGATGAAATCAAAGATATAATTAAAAACCTGCCAACAAAAGAAAGTCCAAGACACTCATGGATTTATCGCTGAATTCTACAAGAAATTTAAAGATTTAATGCTAATATACCTCACACTCTTCAATGAAATTGAAAGGGAAGCAATACTCCAAAATTCATTCTTGGAAGCAAGCACTACCCTGATACCAAAACTGGAGAAGCAACAAACAAAGAATTACAGGTCAATCTCCCTAGTAAACATAGTTGCAAAAATCTTCAATAAGAGCAAACAGAACACAGAAAGTCATCAAGAAGATTATGGATTATGATCAAATGAGATTCAACCAAGAAATGCAACATAGGTAAGTCGATAAATGTAATACAATATGTTGACAGAGCCAAGAACAGAAATCATGATGATCTCAGTAGATGCAGCAAAAAAAACTTTGAGCAAGTCATGCACACATTAATGATAAAAATTCTACAAAAATCATAATAGACGGTCTTTACCTCAACCTGATAAAAGCTATCTATGACAAACCAACAGCCAGCACCATTAAAAATGGACAACTGAAAGCTTTCTCTCCAAAATTGGAAATAAGACAAGGATGTCTACTGTCTCTTTTATTTAACATAGTTCTGGACACTTCAACAAGAGATAAAGAGAAAAGAAAAAAATAATATAAATAACAATATGAAAGAAATCATCCCTGCATTCTTGGGTTGAATAATTAGAGAAGAGAAATAAATAAAATGAATGATATGAATGGAAGAAGTTAATCTACCATTATTTCCAAATGACATGGTACCCCACATAGAAAACTGGAAAAATTCCACTAAAAGACTGATAGATGTAATAAAACATTCAGTAGTATATCTGGATATGCAGTCAACACTGAAAAATCAATAGCCATTCTGCAGAAGAATGACAAACTCACTAACAAAGAAATTAGAGGTACACCTTTTGCAACAGCATCCCCCTAAAAAAAGATGTACTTAAGAAGCAACCTAACAAAGAATGTGAGAGACCTCTACGTTGAAAATTACATTACTCTGAAAAAGAATCTTGAAGTGGATATCAGAAAATGAGCTGGGCGTGATGGCTCATGCCTGTAATCCCAACACTTGGGAGGCTGAGGCAGGAGGATTGGTGCAAGTTCGAGAACAGCCTGGGCTACGAAAGTGAGCTCAAGGCCAGCCTCAACTGCATAGCGAGGCCCTGTCTCAAAAAGACAAAAAAAAAAAAAAAAAAAAAAAATGAAAGATATCCATTTGACTCAGCTATTTCCTTTATGGGTACTTCCTAGGAGAATTAAAAACATCAGACCACACTGATATATATGCACTTACGTTTATAGTAGCACAATTCATAATTGCTAGATCTTGGAAACAACCTAAATGACCATCAGTCAAGGAATAAATAAAAAATGTTTTGGTCTTTTTATATAATAGAATACTACTCAGCCCCAAAGAAAGGTGAACTGGAAACTTTAGTAAGTACATGGATATAATCTGAGATCCTACTGATAAGTGAAATACATCATACTCACATGTGTAAATGTCATAGCTCCCTAGCGTGAAAAGATCATAGATAAGATGAAAAATGTACAATATATGTTGTAATTTGAGAAAAAAAATCAAAAGGAAAAAGAAACTGGGATGCGGCAATGGAGAAAAGGAAGGGAAAAGCTAATTTCTCTTGATTTGTTGAAAACAAAAGTTTATGTTAATATTGTTTAGGCAATTAAATGCCAATTTCTTGCACTCTGAGTAACTAATTTAAAGATAACAATATGCATTGTATTAACCATTGCTATTCTATTATTATTATTATTATTATTATTATTATTATTATTATTATTTGCAGAACCGGAGATTGAACTCAGGCACTTATGCTTGCCAGGGGAGTGCTTACTCTACTGAACTATTTCCTCATCCTCCCTGCCTATTATTTTGTTTTAAACTTTTGTTTTAATTTTTGCACTTAAAAAAATTAAAAATAATGTATATTTTCTGGCTGCTATGTGAAACATTCTATGTGTTTTAGTAAGATCTTTTGACCTATATCTATTGTTTTTATATTGATTTTCTCTTTGAGTGTTCTCCTTCCTTTATAATGGGATATTGAAAACACCATCATTAGGGCCAGTAAGATAGCTCATCAGACTAAAGCACCTACTTAGGAAAGCTTAGGTAAGCACATGGACCATGGTTCAATCCTCAGCACCACATGCCCCACTAGCCCCGCCCCTAAAGCAGGCTGAGATAGCAGTATCTGGGCCCCATGGTGCATGCCTGTTATCCCAACACTGGGGAGGCTGAAAACTGGAGGATCATGGGTCTGAGCTGCATAGTGAGACCCTGCAACAATCAAATACATTTAAAAATAAGATGTCATCATTATTGCATGCGTCAATCTCCCCTTTTGGTTTTCTTCCTATTGGCTTTGTATAATTTTATCCATCCATTCTGACCATGTAATGTAATTATTGATCAGGGAAGAATTTACTAGTGATATGTCAATTGTTTTCTGATAGTCTTAGAGTCCTTTTGTCTGATTTTATTTCTCTTGTGTTTTGTTGATTTTTTTATTCATGCATTTTAATTATTACTGAAATTTTAAGCATTTATAATTGTCCTTATTCCTTCTTGTGGAGTGGCCTTTATTTATTTATTCATTTACTTGTTTGTTTGCTTGTTTATTTATTGGTACTGGGGTTAAACACAAGAGCTCGCCCTTCTGAGGTAGGTGCTTGTTCCACTGAGCTATCTCCTCAGCCCCTTGAGGTTATTTTTGCCACCCTTTTTATTAGATGTTTGCAGTACATAATGCGTGTGCAAACACACCATGTACAGATCATATTTCAGTCCCTGTCTTCATTCTCTTTCCTCTTGTCCCTGCGGCTCCCCCATCCCTTCATCTCTTCTCATTTGAGAGATCAACCTCCCTACTTCCTATTATCTTTTGTTTTGCTCTTCATTTATAATTTGGGTTTCTCATGTAAGAGAATTCATGTGCTATTTAAGCCCATATGTCTTATTTATTTCACTTAGCCTTACGGTCTTAAGTTCCATAACCACTCCAGCGTTACTCTTTTCATCGAGTATCTTTCTCTACCCATTCACTTTCAGTCAATGCATGTCCTCAGGTCTCAAGGAATTTCTTGTGGTTGAATTTTATTTTGAAGTCATTCAACTATTCAGCCTTTTGATTTGGGAACTTTATCCTTTATGGAACTTAACTCATTCTATTTAATGTAATTATTGATCAGGGAAGAATTTACCCAGCTGCTTTCTATAGACTTATAGACTTTTTATCTGTTTTTATTTCTCTTGTGTGCTGTTAAGTTTTTATTGATATGCTTTGTTTCTTATTGGAATTGAAAGCATTATGTTTTTCATGTGTTTTAAAATTTGAGTTTGCTGACTTTTTTTTTGTAGGATGTTTTAAATTCCCCTTTGGTTGCATTTTATTTACCTCTGGGTTTGCTATTTTCCTCTAGAAGCTTTGCAATCATATTCACCTTGCCTGTAATATTCTCAGTCTAGACTAAGTTTTATTACATTATATGAGCCCTTTGCTAATGGTGAGATTAGAGATGTCATGTTCTGTTTCTAAGTTAGTAGTTTGGAAATTGTATGTCTGATTCTGTGCCATACTTGATTTCGAGACATGTTTTTAACCATTTCCCCTCAACTTTTTATATAAAGGCTCAAACCTTTATAAAGTTACATCTTTTGCTATGTTTTCTTCATTGTTTGTTTTTAGCCCTGTCTTCTAAGCCCAGGCTCCTGGCTTGGTTTCCCACAGTTCACCTGGCATAGGTCCCTTTATCCTTAGAGAAGCATTTAAGAGTCTTTCCCTGTCTAGCAGAATACTGAGTGGGCAGTGCTAGCTTTTAGAGCTAGAGCTCTGAAGATCCCCTGGCTTCACACCTGCTTATTGCTTGTAATTCTAATCCATTTTGGGTTCACAGGGATGCTTCTCTGCTTCTTGGAGCCAAACTCCAACCTCTGGTTTTCACTTTTTATACTTCATTTCTAATTTTCCTGTTTGGAACAGAAATCTTACAATTGCGTGAATTTTCAGAGTGATAGTGGGAAAAGTCTCATGGTTATTAACTTTTAAACATTGCTTTATATTTGGTCCTAGTCTCTTGTCTGTAGCTCTATATGGTTATGATCTTTGAAGAACAAAATAAAGGTTAGTTTTAAAAATGTACTCCTTGCTGATAGAGAGTAAGTTACATTACATGGTAGTTGAAAGTAAACTTCTGTAATGGGCTTATGCTACTGAAATTGTAAAGGTCAAAGTTATTAGTGGAAAATGTGCTTTAATTATATATAAATTGCAACAGTTTATATTGCTTTCTTTCAGGGACTTAACTAAAGCTTGATTCTGAGTCATATGTCATTATTGGGCCAAACCAAATCAATATGAATTGATTCTATTCCAGGCTGTGAAAGTGAAGGTGTTTGCCATTAGGAAGTCTTGTGTTTCTCAGGCTGGATGGAGGCGTATTACTTCCTCTCTCACAGAAGTCCATCAGAATCAGAGATGCCAGGCTTTTTATTTTCATCCTGTGAGCCAGTCCCAGCTTCCTAACACCATGGGAGTTTATTCCTTGCCCCCCAGCTGCTTGACAGCTACCAGGGAGAACCACTTGTCATAAGGACACATACTATATCAACTGGGTGTTATGATAACAATAAAACCCATAATTAAGTACCCAAATGGCTTAGGAAACTAGATGGATTGTGAAGCATATGCTGGCTACCAGATCATGCCTTAGGTCCCTCCTTGCAGTGGCTTGGCACTATGGAAAGATGTACATACCCACATCTAGGTGTATGGAAATGGGAGCTCAGAGGAATCAGGCATCCTGCTGAGGATTCTTGCTGACTGGTAGGGGTAGACTTCAAATCCTGGCCTCAGATGTCTGTGGTATTTACTCTGCTGCAGCCAAAGGGACAAAGACAAGGTCTAAGCATGCCCTTTCTTATTGCAGTTTGTTCAAAAAACAGAGGGAAGTCCAGAGTGACACATTCTTAGAGTGTGGGTCTAACACAGATGAAATCATGGCCCTCTCACAAGCATTGTAGCGCTCTTCCTTGACTTTTAAGCATTTCTCTGCTTAAACTTGTCTACAATAATATATACAATTGAGATTTGTCTTCTCTTGCTTATTCCTTATTCTTGGCAATCCTTGTCGCTTCCTATAGTGATTAGGCTCAGGTGTAGGGTCAGGAAATGCTTCCTGTCCTCAGCTTAAGCTTCTCATTTCTACATTAAATATGCCAACCCCTTGTGGCTTTCTCCAAGGCCTCAGTGTGGACCCTCTTCCATACTGCAGGCTCTCCTAGGGAGAAAGCCATTCTATGGCCGATCTCTTAAATCTTTTATCGCTGTTGACATTGGAATCATTCTTATGATTACCCAAAACCAGGACAAAACTAAATGCAAGTGAGTGGGAAATCTCAGTCCATTTCCTGGCTACCTGGCACTTCCAGAGTTACTTGGAGAAGACAATGTGCATATGATTGTTTCCTGTAACTTTTTCACCCATCGCATCCTATCATTCAAATGAAAGTGTACTTAGCTCTTTCATGGTGTATACATATTTCAAGTGGAACAAATTCATGCTGTGTTACATTAGGATCACCAAACAACATTTTTAGGACCCTTGTCACATTTCTAAATAACATGCTCTTGTGATCAATATTGCCTCTAATTCAAACTGACAGCACGTAGCAACCTAAGCCAGTGCCTGCAGAAACAGTCTCTATGAAACGCAGCTCTGCTCTACCTCTTCCCAAGTGGACCCTTCCTAGGGAAAATTGTTTGCAATGCTGGAGGTTATTATGAGATAATTATCATATAGCCAGATGCAATCATGTAAAAGTGCTCATGCTGTGTGCCTGGGAATGCCACAGTGACAAATATATCATACTTAATTCTCCTAAGAGATCTCAAAAGTAGGTTTGTATGATTCCTGCCACTTTGCAGATAGAGATATGAGGTTCAGAGAGGTTGAGTACCTTCTCTATGGGAAAGGAGGAGGGATAGATTGCTGAAAACGCTTGTTATACCTATGTTTGCAAGCATAATGCAGCAGGTTAATGTTTAGCATAGTCAAATGAAGGAAAGCAACTTCAAAATGCAATCAAAAGAAGATTTTGCACCATCTTTTGTGAAGCTAGCCAAAGAGAAATGATCAAAATAACCCTTCCCGCCGGCTCAGAAGCCCTGGCTCTATTCTCAGGCCCTGCCACATGGGCAAATCACTGTACTTCTCTGTGTAAAAGTACAATTTTGCTCACTAGCTCCAAAAGTCACTCTAGCTGTAGTAGGGTGAGTGTAGGAAACTAAAAAGGAACAAGTAAGTTCTGAGGACTGTCAGGAAAGTTATTTTAGTTTACCTAAATATGCAAAAGCAAGTTAATGGTATTTGTACATCACAGCTTTACTAGCTGCCTCTCAAAAAGTCTACTGGAATCTGAAAACATTCTAAAGGAAACATCGCAATGGTACAATGAGACTTGGGAAGAACTGAAAAGGGAAAAATTCAGTGAAAAATATCTAGATATCATGTTTTCATTTTTAATTTTCCCGTGTAAAAAGGTAATCCTAGCGTAAAGAAAAACAAGAATTGTTTTACACAGTGAATGATAAATTTATAACACTTTCTACTCATGGTTGAAATAAAATAAGAGAACATTTATTCAAATGCAGAAGTGACAGTTCTTATGGATTACCGAAGGACAATGTGAAGTCTGCTAGTGACAGGGATCATAAATATTGTGTCCTCCACTGAATTCCAGTGGAAGTTGACGCAGTGTGGCTCCAAGTCAGGGAAGCAAATATTAAGGCATCCAGAGTTATTTTCAGGGTGGCAGACTTCGTCAATAAGAAATATCACTACATTACAAAAGTTTGTTTCAGTTAAAATAGATAAAAAAATCATGACAGAAATTCATTCTAGAGAAACATTGCTAGTATCACATAAGATATTAATGGTTATTTTTTTGTGGAATAATGGCCAGCTTTTGCTTTTAAAACTTTCACATCTTCATATTGGGATCCTTGGAGATCGCCTGCCGCAGTGCCCTCCTCCGGCTCAACCACGTCAGGCCCAGCGTCCACCTCTACCTGCAGACACCACGCCTACCTTTGCAGTGCTGCTGGTACTAGGCAGCTCCCTCCTTTGTAGAGCACTGCGCCACTGCAGGTCCTTTTAGGTTTATTCTTTTACCTACATCCGGCCTCTTGCCATGGGCACGTTGTGGACAACTCTACTCCTCTTGCAGATGATGCACCGAGCCACTCAAGTCTTCTCCAGGACAACATATACAGTTGCTTCCCCACCACCACATCTGTGTTAGTGCATATTGATTATATAATTTTATTTCATCAAATTTGTCCATGCACACAACACGTTTAATCATCCGCCACACTCCTTTTACTTCCCATTCCTCATGTTATGGAGAATTTTAATGTCTATAGTGGATCTTAGTCATATTTTGCCTTCATCGTCCAACTTTACACCCCTTCTTTCTTCCCTTCCTCTTGAGTGTTATGATCTTCCTTCTATTTTGATGTCTCTTCTCGATTCCATAAATTGGTAAGAACATGCAATATTTGTCTCTCTGAGCCTCGCTTGTTTCACTCAACCCAATGATCTCCAGATTTGTCTAATTTTGTACAGATGACCAAACTTTATTTTTTATGGCTCCATTGAATGCCACCATCTAAATCCTACATTTTCCTTATCTACTCACCTGCTGATTGGCACCTCAGCTGGTGCTTGGCTATTTTCTTGAGTCACAATAGACAAAGGGACTCCAGTACTCTATGGATGCTGAAATAGTACACGTGCAGACAGCATGACATTCAGACAGCCCTCCTCACCAAAGTCTTTTCTTAAAACTGTTCACAAGTATGGGAGAGAGAGAGAGAAAGAGACAGAGACAGAGACAGAGACAGAGTCAGACAGAGAGAGAGCTTTTTGATTAATTCATAAAGTCAGATAATCAGAAATATTATCCTATTTTTATCAGTGAATTCTAAAATTTTCTTTACTATTTCTCCATGCTGTTATCTTGGTCTGTTTTTAACTCTCTGAATTGTCCTGGTTGTTACTAGTTGAGCTTTTGTTAATATGCAAAATGTATCTCTATATTTACTGTTTGTCTTATTGGCTATAAGTAATTATTTCTTCTTCAGAACACAGTCCTGGTTATTTTCTCTAACTTAATAATGGAAACCCATAGCATTCTTCAAAGGTAGTGATGAAAATGTTGATGAAGGTGGTACCAAGAGTTGCATTATTAAAGTGTTAATACTCAAATCCTAAGGGGAATATAATTTTATAAAAATTTTACTTTGTTATTTATAGTCTTTGATCTTATTCCAATTTATAGCCTATTAAAATTGTTTATGCTAATGCAAGTTAAATTAATAAACACTTAGTTTTGTTAGCATTTTCATTTCTTTGGAAAATGTACAATTGAGAGGAGGCTCTCTCTCTCTCTCACTCTCTCTCTCTCTCTCTCTCTCTCTCTCTCTCAGTTGAGTAACTATGTAACTATGTAATGGACATGGCTACAAACATTGGGTGCCATTTAACTGACTTAATTGTGAGACTATAGTCTGATGACCTGTCACAGTAATTCAAGGGGCAGGGACAACATCAAGAATGTTGACTTTAAAAAACTAAAATCACCGTGTGACAACAGTGTCATCATACTCATGGATTACAAAATGACCATTTTTTATAATTTTTTATTTTAATTAATTGAATTTTGGAGAGAGGAAAGATAGCCATTCATTCCTTTGTGGTCTCTTTAACATCTGAACCTTGTTTTGTCTTGCAATCAGATTATTTTGAAACAGTCTTTCTTCATGGATGCTTAGGTTCTCAGCCATTTTTTATTCCTTTCTCTGCTGTAGGTCTGCCTTTATAAAATCTTGTGACATTTGAACTCCTTTTGTTTCTTATAGTTAAAGCTTATTTTAAGGTACAAGAAGATCCGTTTTCTGCCCGTGCATGCTTTCAGTGTGACCATGCTGCATGTTAGCTTTGGCTTAAAAGAGAATCACATTCTTTCTGAATTGAGATGCAGAAGTGTTATAGGATTTACCAACACTTTAGCTATCAGTGGCTTTTGATTCTTGAAGGATTAAGTTTAACACTGCTCCTCTTCATGAAAATGTGTTACTTGTGAATCCTGAAGTTAAACTTGAATTCTTATTCTAAATGGAAAGAGTTTTTCATTTCAGGTATATAAATACAACATATACTTTTTGGCAGTTTTCACAGCATTTTTATGAGGTATAATATTAGTTAAAATATCTATTCTGTCTCCTTTCTTCCAAAAACATGTAATTCCAACAAAAACAAGATAGAATTAAGGTTAATGAGAAAAATAATATTCTTCTGAACAAGAACACAATAAAATGAAACGTTCAGTATTGCAACAGATCATTTCTAAAGCAAAGTATGCTGATGGAAATGTGAATTGTTCCCTAGAGTCTAAGTACAGAGATCATTACCTGAAATGCTCTTCTTGATAATTTGTGAGGCTAAGTGCAATGACTGGATTAAATATCAAGAGGTACAATGCATGCAGAGCTAACACGGAGCCTTTCAGAATAAACTTGTATCCTTGCACTCTCTTATGAAACTAAAAGTCATGTCCTGAAGAAATTCTTGAGTGGCCTACCTTGAACATTATGACAGTCTATATTTAAACTAGAATTCGTACATCAAACTGAAAGTTGTTTTCGAGTATTTCTTTCAAGACCATGAAGCTGCCCCAAAGTGCCTTGCCAAGGCTTGGGACTTGAGAGGATTCCTTGTGGCCAGTGTGGTCCAGGTACTCAGCAAGCAGGAGCAAATCACTAGGATGTTTTCATGTAAAAATTATTTTGGTGCGCAGCAGCTGGGGTTTGATCCTCAGTATGCCACCAGGGCATGCCAAAACAATGATTGTGAGTGGGTATGGTGGCGCACACCTGTGATCCCAGCACTTGGGAGGCTGAAAACAAGAGCATCACTGAGTCCTATCTATCTAGCGAGATCCTGTAGATCCTGTCCCAAATACAAAAAAAAAAAAAAAAAAAAGGTAACTAATTTAAACTAAGCGAAGTATTTCTCAGAGCTATATAGGCTTATTAGATTTTAAAGAACATTCTGGAGTTGAAGGAGAGTCCTTTGACTTATAAACTTAAGTAGTCAAAATTTAAGTTAAAGACAGTTTCTTTTGGTAGCAAGCACTTTGACTCTTATTTTGAATAATGAAAATTGGTTATAGCCTGATTTTTTATTTAATTTGCAATATGTAACAGTCTATTTCTACTATTTTTAATGCTACCCACCTGTGCCTGACAGAACCTGTAAATGATAGTGAATGAATGATTTGAAGAAGTGAAAAATTATAGCACAATGCTTGGATTTGACCATGAGGAAAAATGATCATGGTTAAGGTACAAACTAGTTTTATTTTCTGTGTTTCTTCTTCTCTGGAAGCTCCATTATAATGCTGAACTTTCCTGATCCTTTCATCCCTTCAAATGACTTTTCCTATGGTTGCTTAGGCTAAAGAAGAGGAATGCAAAGCATGTTTCTTGCACCTCCATGTCATCCAAAACATTTCCTCCATTGACATTTTCTGTAGTGACCCAAGCTCAGATCAATGTTTAATCAGTTTCAGGCATTTCTTCCAAATGCAGGGCAGTTTGCATCTACTCAAGGTTTTCATCATCCACAGATAAATTAGGGCCTTCTTGTTTTACTTTCAGATATCAGTGCAGTAATGTGATGAGCGAATTCACCAAGAACAGTCACGATCCTCCTTTTATGAGTCCAGTCAGAGTGACCTGCACAAATAAGCGGGCACGGTCTAGGAGCAGGTACAGCTCCTAGGAATAGCTAATGCTTGTACAGACATTTGGATAGATGTTTCATTTTTTCGTGCAAGAAGTTTATATCCTACAAGTTAATGTCCAACAGTGTCTAAGAAGCACTTGAAATAAGAAATCAATTCAAGAGGAGTTCTGATGTTTGTTGTGCTGTCTCTGACACACTCTTTGGGCCAGGAGCCAAGCTTTGCTCTGTGGACCATCTAGCATGAATTGCTGTGGAGGAAAATGTTTGTTCCAACATAGTCCCTTTTGTCTGTACTGGGCAGCAGCATAATACATTCAGCAACTGCCTACTGAAAGCCAGTGCTTTGTCTCCAACAGGGCTTATGAAAACACAGGTTTCTTGAGAAGAACCTACTCACCTGTGCTTATAATGTAGAGTGAGAGGATCCTTAGGAGTGAAAGAGGAGATAGATGCCCAGAGGAAAATGTGTTGAGGTTAAGGAGATCTTTTAAACGCACTTTTTCCTTTAAAGTGGTGAGACGTTTTGCAATACTGTATTAACTGAAACCTTGAGAGGTTTCTCTTATCCTTTCTGCCTTAGCCTTCCATCTAAGCCCTAAAAATGTATCCTGTTTTGAAAACCTTCAATGGAAGGAAATTTCCTATACTGCCCCATAGCCATTTTTAAAGCCTATAAGAGTCTTCATCAACATTTTTGGATCATTTCTATAATCCACAGTCAGGTCCTGGCTTCTTTGCAAATTAGAAGATACAGACACAACTGCAAACACACAGCCACCTAATCGTTGATAAAGGGACCAAACATGTTCATTGGAAGAAAGGTATGCTCTTTAATAAACGGTGCTGGAAAAACTGGCTTTCCTTATGCCAACTGGTAAAACTGGACTGATGCTTATAAGCATGCACAAAACTACAGTCGAAATGGATCAAAGATTTAAATATTAAAATAGAAACACTAAATATTCTGGAGGAAAATGTATGTAGAAATCTTAAAGACATGGGAGTCAGTAGAGAGTTAATAGCAAAAGACAAACTGCATAGGAAATATTTCAAAGAACCAACTATTGAGATCTCATCTTTTTGAAGTTTCTTCGCAACTTCTTCTGCTGTTCCTCTCTTCATAGGTGGGCCGTTTCGCTGAATTCATTCTCAGGTCACTTCTTGACTTCTCAAGGCTCAGTGAGAGAGTTGTTTCCTTCTCTCTTGTACATCATACACTTTAACCATTTTATGATTCTTTTTGCTAAAAGTTTGGCCAGTAATTTTGTAGATCTCGACGTGAGTTAATACTTGAAACCTGTGACCATAGGATTCCCTTACCACCACTGAAAATATACCCAGTGAAATTAAGACAGAGAATAAAGCATTTGCAAACAAAACAAAATGCCACAAAAGTGAAAACTAAGACACTGGATCATCATCTTTCTAGTTTTTGATTGAACGAGATATTTTAAAGTGGAGCATCAATCACTGCCAAATGAAAATCCCACTTTTCAGTGCTGATAAATACTATATAGTTCAGATGGTATTCAGTTAGAAATGTTAAAAAGCTAGGCATTCTAAAGAGAAAGGTAGAGCCCGGCAGTCATTCTGTCTTAGTATTCTTTTTAAGACTGATTGGTTGGTTGATTGATTGATTGATTGATTGATTGATTGATTTGATGCAGGGTCTCTCATAGTGATCCTCTTCTCTCAGCCTCCCCAGTGCTGGTATTACATGCACCACCTTGCCTGATTTGGTTTAGTGGCTGGCTCAGCATGGGGCCAGCATGGCATGTGGTATTGGAGATCAAACCCAAGTCCTTGCACTTACTAGATAGGAGCTTAAACTGCTGAATTATCTCCCTAGACCTCTGTTTTAGTATTTTTGATACATATATAGCCTCTTGTTGCCAAAAACATTGAGCCATTATCACAGAACTTGGGAGGCTAAGGCAAGAGGATCACTGTGACTTCAAGGTCAGCCTGGATTACATAGAAAGCCCCTGTCTCAAAAATGAAAGAGGTAATGAGGGAGGGAGGAGGGAGGGAGGGAGGCAGGGAGGGAGGGAGGGAGGGAGAGAGAGAGAGAGAG
>PVJA010027101.1:0-10957 GCA_004027025.1 Myocastor coypus | reverse complement strand
CTGTTTTCTGATATTCTATTGTGCGACTACCACAATTTATTCTGTTTGAATTCATTTGTTCTATGTTTGATGAATATGTGTATTGTTCTGTTTTGCAACATTGTGTTTAATTCTCTATTTCTATTTTGGTGCTCATCTCCTGAAACTCAAGTCCCAGAGTTCTCCTAACATGGAGTGGTTGGATTATGACATGCACAAAAAATTCAACTTTCAAAGGACACATCCAAGTGTTTTCCTAAATCATTTTAATGATTTTCTGCTTCTACCAACAATGGGAGAATTCATGTTTCTCAGCAACCTTGCCAAGATGTCATCTTCTTAGACTTAGGCTTTTTGCCAGTTCTATGCAAAGTGCTATCACATTGATAATTTCATTTACCTTTCCTTGGTCATCATTCAAAAGGTTAATGTCTGCTTGTAATTGCTTTCTGGTGAGTGCTTGTTTGTGTCTTTTGCCCAGCTGCTTTTTCAACACTCATCTTATTCTCCTTGATTAGTAGTTTTCTTTTAATCTGCATTGTAAGCCAGCTTGGGTTGTATATGATACATATCTTTGTCCAATTTGTAGCCAGCTCTCTTCTACCATTTCTATTGATATACACAAAATATTCTTTTTTGTACCAACTAAATTTAGTCATCTTCTCTTCACACTTCGAAATTTTGTCTTGCTAAGAAACTATTCTCCAAGCTGTGGAGACAGCTCAGTGGTCTAAGTGCCTGCTAGGCAAGCACAAGGATGGGGGTTCAATCCCCAGTATCACATGCCATGCTGGCCCTGCTCCTGAGAGTGCTGAGCTGGTCACCAAGACCAGGTGTAGTGGTGCATGCCTATGATCCCAGGGCTGGGGAGGATGAACATAGGAGGATATGTTTAATTGTTAGATCAATTCTGAATGCTTATATCTGGTAATATGAACAACTACTTTGAAAATAACAACACGCAATAGAGCAACCATTGTTAATTTCCTATCATCCGGTTTTGAAAATCTGCATATTTTTCTCATTTTTATGCTCCTTAAATAAACATTTCAATATTTGATTTCTACATTTAAATATTTTAATTTTTTTAAATTATTTCTTTAATTGATACAGAGTCTGTCCACACAGCTTAGACTTGTACTGATCCTTCTGTTTCAGGCCTCCCAATGCTGGGATTGCAGATATGCACCACCATGCCCAGTTCTGGGGGCAAATGATGCTGGGGATCAAACTCAGGTCCTGTGCTTGCCAGGCAGATGCTTAGACTGCTGAGCTATCTCCTCATCCCCTCTACATTTACGTATTAAACCAATGTATAACTAATTACAACCATAGTGTATCTTTCATTTTTAGTATTCATATTTGACTTTTTAAATAGTTTTTGTATGTCCAGTGAAATTGTTCACCTTGTTATTCGATTCAGTAACATCTTTCTTGTGTGCTTTCAAAAGTTCTTGCTTAGTAATTTAAATATCTGGATGATACTTGAGTCTACTTCATGAAATAGTATGTTATGTAACAATGTCTTTCAATTTTGAGCTTACTTTATACATCATAATTTTTTCATCGGATGTTAGACATTGTATGCAAGAGAACAGTAGAACCCAAGAGAAATTATATTTATGTCACCACCTATGAATACCTCTTCTGTCAAATTTTGGTGTGAGGATTGTTGAGTCCAATTTCTGATCTTTTTATATTTTGATTTTTATCAGTGTATGTTTGCAGTAGACAGTGATTACATTCCTCTTGTGGAGTTGGTGCATGTATAGAATACATCTCAGTTCTTTTAAATTCCCTTCCCTTCCTCTTCCTCTCCCTTCCCTTTGTGTTATGATCTCCTCTCACTTGAGAAAGCTCTATCTCCCTACTTCCTACCAAGCATCTTTTATGTTGCTCTTGCAGTCCTTGAGCTCAAGGCTGGTTCTGCTCTGTTTTGCTTTAGGGTTCCTAGTGCTGAGGAGGAGGAGTCCTCCTGGTGTCCTCATAGTGTCTTACCATCAGCTTTTGACAAGCTCTGTGTCTGTGTCTGTGTCTGTGTCTGTGTCTGTGCTGCAGAAAGTGTCTCTCCACCTCATTTCCCTCCCTAGCTGCAAACCACTGTTTCAGTCCTGCTTGTGAGCCAGTGTGATGCTGAGAAGGTGAGTCTTGGTACTTTTCTTCTCAGTCATGAGCCAGGCTCCATGTCATTGCAGGAGTGGGATTTATTTTTCTTTTTCTCTTAATGTTTTTAGTTCAGGATCTACAGGGTCTCACTACATAGATCAGACTCATAGTGATCCTCCTGGTTTCATCCTCCCAAGCTCTGGGGCTACAGGTGTGCACCACCACCCACAGTTTCAGTTGCCATCTCAGCACGGCCCGGGGACAGAGTTGGCACAGCACGCCCTATGCCCAAACTCCAATCCCTGCGCCTGCCTGAGCAGGTGCTATCTGGCTGGACCAGGAGTGTGGTTTCTGTTGCCTCCAGGACATACAGACGATATTTCTCGTGTTGGTGCAAGACCAGAGGGCAACTTCCTAGCCCACTTCCCATAGTTAGATATCAGGCTGGAACTGGCATGCAGGAGACTTCTCTCACTCTGGGGAGCATACCACCGACCCTGCGTCCCCAGGAGAATGGCCTCAGAGGTATGGTGGCAGCCTGCCATGCAGCAGCATCTGGCCATTGTCTGCACCCTGAACCCCTAAGGCAGGGCCTCCCAGGCTTCTACTTTTTCCAAGTGTTTTCTGGGAACACCCAGTGGAGGCCTATAGAAAAGATCTGAGAAATGTGAACCTACTGCCCTGAGGCGTGGATGTTCTAGGATCGAAACTCTCACTGGCCCACATTACCTCTCAATGTTCTGTTTTTTTCTTTTGGCATTTGCCCCTCTTCTTCTTGTTACTGCAAAAGAGAAGGAGTTTATATGACCCTCTCCTTGAAAGGGCTAGTGTCCCTTGACTTCAGTGTATCTAGTTGGATTATTATCAGGTCATTGAGGCACTTTATTTATTATTAATAAGTTTATTGGTACAATTTAGGTATACATTATGATCACATTCATCATAGGGAATTTGTACTCCTCTATTGCCTGAAACAGCCCTTCCTCTCCTTATTTACAAAGTATTGTTTACATTTTATCTTTCTTTCCTTATTTTTTGTTTTCTATTCTTTCTGCCCCCCCCCATCCTAGTTCATCTTTCATTTGGACCAATGTCTTACTATTTCACAATATTTATCATATATTTTAGCTCTTATCCACACTTTCAGTTTCTCACACCAAAAAGACAGCATTAGGTAGATATGCGTGTCCAATTTGTTTCACTTAAGATTATGGTCTCAGAGTGCATCCATTTAGCTATAAATGGCTCAAGTTTATTCATCTTTGTGGCTGAGTAGTACTACATTATATAGACAAAACATCTTTTCTATCCACGAATTGGTTGATAGACATTTGGGCTACTTCTGAGATTTAGCTGTTACAAATGGTGCTGCTATAAACATGGATCTACATATATCACTGTGGTATCGTGCTTTCAGTGCTTTTGAGAAAATACCAACAAAGAAAGTAGTTGGTTCAAGTTGGACTGCTAGTCTTACAATTTTGGGAAAATTCCCACACAGATTTTTTTACAGTGGTTGCACCAGTCTGCACTCCCACCAATAGTAGAGAAGGGTTTTTTTTTTTTTTTTTTTTTTTTTTTTTTTTTTTTTTTTTTTTTTTTTTTTTTTTTTTTTTTTTTTTTTTTTTTTTTTTTTTTTCCCCCATCAGCCACTCCAGCACTTGTTATTAGGTTATTTATTTTTTTTTATTTTTTAAAGAATACAGAAGGATAATACAAACAAGCAGTGTTGGAACATTACAAAATTTCACTAAACAAAGAAATAAAAATTTAGCCTGACCAACCGGGCCGGCGCCCAGGTAGGACCTTGCAGCCTGCGTGCACTCCCACACTGCCCCCAGAACTCTGAGAATGCACACAGACAGACTGGTGGGAGCAAAGGCAAGAACACTAGGCCTGCACACTTGTGCCACCAGAGCTTCTTCCTAACCCAGAACCCAGCTCTGGCATCTGCTGTGGAACCTTGCAGCAAAATTCCCTGCAGAGAGGCTGGGGGTCACACCCTACCAGCTAATCCAGGAGCTGAGCATCTTGCCAGAGAAGCACAATGGGCCCTCTTCTAAAAGCTACAGCAGGAAGAAGCTGAGCAGAGCAATCAGACACAGCCAGGCACATCTGGATGGGATCAAGTTTGGTGGATCCGGACCCAAATCTCGATAGGCACTAATGGCATAAGTTCACCAAAGTGTAGATGTCGCTACTATACAAAATGACAAAGAGAAAGAGCAAGATGCAATCTCAGGTCCCAAGCCCACCCAGAACAAATACAGGCGACAATACCATGGAAGAAAACAGGACTCATGGAGCCAAAATCTCTGCATTGGTAGCATCTGAGGTAGACAGACAAGTGCAGAAACATATAGGGGAACTCAGATCAGAGATAACATCCCAAGTAAAAAAAAAAAAAAAGAAATGCATGAATTAATAGAATCTGAAGTGGACAAACAACTTCAGAAAAGGAGAGAGGAAAACAGACCAGAAATAACCTCTGAAGTAAAAAAGACATCTCTAAGTTAATAGCATCTAAAGTATAGGAACAACTGCAGAAAGGTAGAAAGGAGATCAGAGCAGAAATAATCTCTGAAGTAGAGAGAGAAAGGATAACTATAATGAACGACTTAAATGCAACCAAAGAAGACATCAATAAAAAATTAGAGGAGAACAGAAGATGATGGATTCACTGAATGAGCAATATAGGGAAGAAATAGATTGCATGAAATAGTTTCAAAGAGATATATAAGAAAATAAAATCTCAACCACAGGCTGGCAACACTGTATGAATGAAAGTGAAGATAGAGTTTCATATCTTGATGACACAGTTGCAGCTAGTGAAAAAGTAAGAAAGGATTTGTTAAAAACAACTAGTATGCAGGAAAAAAATTCAACACCTGCAAGATGATGCAAAAATGAACAACATGAGATTAATAGGAATCAATAAGAAATAAGGAGTCAACACAAATGATATATAAAAAAAATACGGAAAGAAGCAATCACAGAAAACTTCCCAAATATGAGAAAACAATCTGACATTAAGGTAGTTTAAGTATACAGAACTCCAAATAACATCAACCTGACTAAAAACACACCCAGACATATAATAGTCAAGAAGCAGAAGAATAATATAGTAAAAGTTGCTCAAGAAAAGAAACAGATTGCATTTAAAGGAAAACCCATCAAAATAATGGCAGATATCTCTTCACAAACCCTGAAGTCAAGAAAAGAGTGGAGCAGAGTGCCTCAAGTTCTCCATGAAAAAATATTACAACCCAGACTGCTATACCCTGCAGATATCTCTTTCAAGTATGAGGGAGAAGTGAAATACTTCCAGGATAACAAGCAATGAAAGAATTTCACGATGTCAAAGCCAACCCTACACAGACTACTAAAAAATATTTTAGAGGGGGATAAAAAACCAAGACTCCACAAATGAGAACAGAAAGAACCCACCAAATAGGGCAACCAATTAAACACAGGAGAAAAAGGGGTAAACAGTAGTAAGTAAAAGACATGTCAATCATAAATCAATACATTTCAACTATAACCATCAATGTAAATGGACTCAATTCTCCAATTATAAGAAATAGACTGACAGAGTGGGAAAGGAAGCAAAATCCAACCATATGCTATGTAAAAGAAACACACTTAATTCATTAAAAAAATGCATAGGCTAAAAGTAAAGGTTGGAAACAATACTACATGTCCCAGCACCTCAAAAAAAGCAGGGGTAGCAACCCAGTTTGCAGATAGTCTAAACTTCAAGATTGATCAAACAGAATGTAGAAAGCCACTACATACTGGTTAGGGGAAAAATTCAAGATGAAGAAGTAACACACATAAGTATGTATTCACCCAATACAGGCACACCAACTTATACAAGACAAATTTTTTTAAACTTTATTTATTTATTTATGTGATGTGGGGCTGGCACAGCATGTGATACCCGGAATCAAACCGCAATCCCTGTGGTTGCCTAAGCAGGTGCTTTAGACCACTGAGATATCTCACCGGCCTCCTATAAGACAAATCTTAATGGACAGGAGAAATCTACTAACCAATACCACAATTTACCAGGGGACCTTAACACATGTTTATCCCAAAAAGATAGGTCAAGCAGACAAAAAGTTAGCAAAGAAGTAGCAGATCTCAACCAGAACCTGCAACAACTGGACTTAGTGTACATACACAGTGTTCCACCCTACCATTTCAGAATACACATTTTTCTCAGCTGCACACAGGACATTTCCTAAAATAGACCACGTACTAGTCCATAGGTCATGATTAAGTATATGCAAGAAAACAAAAATAATCTCATGTATATTATCTCACCACGATGCAACAAAACTGAAAATAAATGGCAAAGTAAATCACAAGAACCCCAGAAATACATGGAAATTAAACAACACTCTTCTCAACAACTAGTAGGTTACACATGAAATTAAGCAAGAAATTAAACAATATCTACAATTTAATGAAAATTCAAACATAACCTACTGGAATTTATGGGATGCAATGAAAGCAGTTCTTAAAGGGAAACTTATAGCTCTAAACTCACACATGAAGAAAACAGAATGGGAAGAAAGAAACACTCTTATGCAGCATCTAAGCTGACTAGAAGAGAAAGAGGAAAAGAAACCAAAAGCCCAAAGATGGGAGGAAATTATAAAGATTAGAGCAGAAATTAATTCACTTGAGACAAAGAAATAATGAATCAAAAAGCTGGTTCTTTGAAAGATTATGTAAAATTGATAAGCCCTTAGCTAACCTCATCAAAAAGAGGAAAGGAAGGACTCAAATTCAAGCAATAAGGAATGAAAATGGTGAAATTACTACAGACCCAGCAGAGATTCAGAGGATCATTAATAGCTACTTGGAGAATCTTCAATCTCACAAAATTGAAGATACAGATGAAATGGACAGATTCCTAGAATGGTACAAACTACCAAAACTGAATCAACAAGATATAAAAACTCTCAATAACCCAATAACAACCAATGAAGTACAAAATGTAATAAAAAGCCTACCCACAAAGAAAAGTCCAGGACTTGATGGATTTACCACTGAATTCTGAAGAAATTTACAGTAGACATAATCCCAATACTCCTCAAACTCTTCAATGAGATTGAAAAGGAAGCAATCCTCCCAAAATCATTCCTAGAGGCAAGTATTACACTGACACCAAAACCACAGAGAGATGCAAGTAAAAAAGAAAACTACAGACTAGTTTCTGTCATGAACATAGATGCAAAAATCCTTAGCAAAATCCTCACCTCTAGAATACAGCAAATCATCAAGAAGATTATACACCATGACCAGGTAGGATTCATCTCAGGCATGCAAGAATGGTTGAATATTCACAATTCTATAAAAGTAATACATTATGCTATTTCACCCAAAGACATTAATCACATGATCATCTCGATTAAGGCAGAAAAGACTTTTGGCAAAGTCCAACCCTCATTCATATTTAAAGCCCCACAGAAAATTGGATTAGAGGGCCTCTACCTCAATCTGATAAAAGCCATCTATAACAGTCCAACAGCTAATGTAATTCTAAATGGTGAAAACAGAAGTCTTTTACTCTCAGATCTGGTACAAGGCAAGGATGTCCTCTATCCCCACTCCTATTAAATATAGTTCTGGAATCATTCGCTACAGACATTAGACAAGAGAGAGAAATAATAGGAATAAGAATATGTAAAGAAGAAGTTAAATTATCATTATTTTCAAATGACATGATAGTCTACTTGGAAGACCTAAAAAAATCCACCAAGAAGCTATCAGAATTAAAACACAAATTCAGTAGCATAGCAGGATACAAAGTCAACACACAAAAGTCAATAGCATTCCTTTACATAGACAACAAACACACAGAGAGAGATATTAAAGAAACAATACCTTCATGATAGCACTAAAGAAAATCACATACTTAGGAATTAACCTAACTAAAGAAGAAAATGACCTTTTCAGTGAAAACTACAGTTCTCTGGGAAAAAAAAAAAAAGAGAGAGAGAGATCCTACAGGATTTCAGAAAATGGAAAGATATTCCCTGTTCCTGGATAGGAAGAGCAGACATTGTGAAGATGGCCATACTCCCTAATTTAATTTAATGCAATTCATATCAAAATACCATCAACATGCCTCACAGACCCGGAGAAATCATTCCTAACATTTACTTGGAGCCAAAAAAGACCTAGAATTGTAAAGACAATCCTGGGCAATAAAGATAAGGCAGGGTGCATTACAATTCCTGACCTCAAGTTACATTACAAAGCTACAGTGACAAAATCAGCATGGTATTGGCAAAAAATAGACCTGCTAATCAATGGAATAGATTAGAAGATACAGAAGAAAATACAAATACACTCAGCCACCTTATTTTCAACAAAGGGAACAAACATGTTTACTGGAAGGATAGTCTCTTTAATAAATGGTACTGGAAAAACTGGCTCCCTACATGCCAAAAAGCAGAACTTGACTCATGTCTATCACCATGCACTAAACTAAAGTCAAAATGTATTAAAGATCTAAATATTAAAAGAGAAACATTAAATCTCCTGGAAGAGAACGTAGGAGGAAATCTTGAAGACATCGGTGTAGGTAATGAGTTCATGGACTAAAGTCAAAATGCACATTTAACACTTCAAAGAATCAATAATGGGTCCTCCTCCAGCTAAGAAGTTTTTTCATCTCAAGAGAAATTACCAACAGAGTGAAAAGATAACACGCAAGTTTCAAAAAGATTTTAACTAATAAGCACTCAGACAAAGGTCTTCTATATAGAATTTATAAAAGCATTAAGTTTCCAAAATTCAAAGGCTCAACCCAGAAATGGGCATCTGAGATGAACACACACTTCTCAGAGAAAGAAATTCAATAAGCCTATAAATAGATGAAGAAATGCTGCACATCACTAGTCATTCGTGAAATGCAAATTAAAACAACTTAGATACCATCTTACCCCAGAAAGAATGGCTATCACAAAGAAATCAACCAGCAACAAATGCTAGAGAAGCTGTAGGGAAAGAGGAGCCCTTCTCCACTGCTGGGGGGAATGCAGACTGGTGCAACCATTATGAAAAGCAGTGTGGAGACTCCTTAAAAAACTAGAACTGGAAATTCCATTCAATCTAGCTTGTGGGAAATTTTCCCATAAGAGCTGAAAACACCATATCATAGTGGTATCTGTATACCTAGGTTTATAGCAGCAAAATTTGTAATAGCCAAATCTTGGAAACAACCAAAATGCCCATCATTTGAAGAATGGTTGAAAAAGATGTGGTATTTCTACACAATGAACTATTACTCAGCTATAAAAATGATAAACTAGAAGACTTCCTATGTAAATGGATGTATCTTGAACATATACTCATAAGTGAAATAAACCAGACCTACACCTGTAAATATCATATAGTCTCCTTATTGTAAGAACTCTAAAGAAGAAATTAAAATGGAGAGGCATACCACAGCTGAATTGAAATCAAGGACTTAAAGATTAAACAATGAAGTGACTGCAAGCAGAAATCATAGGAAACATAGCAAGAGCAAAACCATGCACTTATATAGACAGGACAAATTATATAACAGTCCTAAGAACCACCAAAATATTTTTCACACCGAGGATAGAAACGTGTAACACTAAAACTACACTTGGAATGCCTGTCATTATGGTCTTTTAATGGTTTCTGCTTTGAGTGTGTCGATAATAGCCATTCTTTCTGGAGTGAGAAGGTATCTCACCATGTTTTAATTTGCATCTCTTGAATGACCAATGGTATTGAACACTTTTTCATATATTTCTCATTCCTCTTTCTTCACTTGAGAAGTGTCCATTCATTACAGGTGCCCATTTTTTAACTGGTTCTTTAAATTTGGGGATCCAATTTTTTTTTATCCTTTATATGTTCTAGATATTTGTCTTTTGCCTACAGAACAACTGGTTAAGAATTTTTCCAACTCTGTTGGTTCTCTTTTGTTGTACTCAGGGTTTTCATGACAAGGGAATTAATAGAGAACAGATAATTTATATAATTATTTTATAATATTCACCCAAAAAGGTCAAAGGTAAAAAAAAAAAGTGCAAGAAATATCAAGACCCAAACAGTCCAGCTGAGGGCCTGGATCCCCCAGCAGTGTCCTACACGAGTTCATCTAAGAGTGAGAGCCCATGGCAGTGGCCTCCACAAGTCCAGTTGGAGGCCCAGAGTTTATGACAATGTTCCATGCAAATCTGTATCAAGATTCTGCACTGGGAAGACCAGAGATTAGTGCCAGAAACTAGGAAGTCTATGCCAGAGGGATGAAGGATCTGTGCCTTCAGGTGGAGGGATCTGCACCGGAGCCAGAAAATAATGCTTAAGGCAGGGACCAGAGTTCCCCAAAGAGAAACACAGCCACCTTCAGTGACAGTGATGACACTGAAGTGCTTCTGTTGACGCAAACATCTGAGTTCTTATCAGGAAATCCAGAGCAACAAACTTATCAAAGAGAACCAATAGCACCAACTCTTCTTCTCCCATTCTCCTTTTTATGTTGTTGGCATCAATCCTCAGATGGACCTACTACACCCGGCGCCAGCACCACTCATTCAGTTCAGCTGGGTGTTACAAGTTGACCACAAGTTGCCCATATATCACATCTTTCATCTTTATTCTTTTGCTGTGAAACGGGTTTTGTTTTTTTTTTTTTGTTTTTTTTTTGTCTTATTGAGACAGGGTCTCGCTATGCAGTTGAGGCTGGCCTTGAGCTCACTTTTGTAGCCCAGTCTGGTCTCGAACTCGCATCGATCCTCCTCCCTCAGCCTCCCAAGTGCTGGGATTACAGGCGTGCGCCACCACACCTGGCTTAAAACGTTTTTTTTCTTTTGTTTTGTTT
>PVJA010027100.1:0-28935 GCA_004027025.1 Myocastor coypus | reverse complement strand
CTGATGCCATGTTTGCCTTGTTGTAGTAAGACAGCTCCAGGAATAAGTCGATGCTTTGTGGAAAGAATAAGAAAGAAGGTTGGATTTCATCAGTTTTTTCTTTTTCTTTGAAGCTTAACTTTCTTTTCTTTTAAAGTTCTGAGAGAAATCTGTTTAAATGGTCTGTTATGGAAGTTGTCAAATTTTAATTTTGTGATACAATCTGGAGTTTATAGTAAATATCAGCATTTCATAACAGGAATTTTCAAAACAGTGACAATTGGAATGGCCATATATTCATATATGCATATAATATATATTCATATATATATATATATATATATATATATATATATCTTGAGAAAAGGAGCTGATAACAGTCATAGGAGATATGAACATAAATCTCATACCAAGACATTGATAATGAGTGACAACACTTAAGCACATATGAAGGTTGGCTTTAATTAGGTTGCACTTCGTGAAATCCAAGTCCTGTCAGTGGGGAACAGTCAAATTATTGGCAAATTCTTGTAGTTCAACTTAGTGAAAATGTAAATGAAATTTAAATAAATATAAAGAAGGTACAAAATTTAAGAATGTTCCCCGGATGGAACTGGGTGGAATGTGGTGAAGATCTTATTTGTACATAATGCAAAAATGCTCCAAGGAGACATCTTCAAGCATCCAGAAGCAAAAGGTACATGGAGTTCAACCACAGGGGCTTTGCTTGCTGTAACAAGGACTGTAGTTCGCTGCTGGTTTTTGAAAGACATACCAAAGTAGGACAAATGGGTGGAAGGCTTCTTTGAAGGCATTAGAAACTCATTACAAATAAAAGCTAATGGAAAGGGACGAAAAACATTATCAGTGCTTCAGGAGAGTTTGCATTGGCACTTAGAACACAAGTATGACTGTTGAAGTATTATGTGAACAAGGACAGCAGTTTTCAGCAGACTGTTATTATTGCCGAACTACTTTTCAAAAAGAGTTTATAAAAATGTCGTATTAAAACTATTTATAATTGTAAAACTATCCTTGTAAAATTCCTAAGTCTCCTAAAATTTATTTTGGACAATTAAGGTAAAGTCGTTGTTGCTCTGCGATTAGGAAGGTGATGTTGGCGCTCCAATCTGCAGATCTCCAGGTTAACTGAAAAGTTCTACTTGAGATGGAGGTCTTACTGGAGTTAATTGTTTTGATATTTTCAGTTGAGTGATTACATGAAACTTTTTGTTGTTGTTGTTGTTTTATTTTTGTGATTCAGAGTGAAAGTCTAAATGATGAGTCCTTTTGGCAGAGGCAAAGTTGTTAATATTTGACAGGTCTCAGTGTCAGAGATTTCATGGCCTGTCAAGATATGGGCAAGCAAATCCTTAGGGCAGAGAAAGAGAAATATTTACATTCCCCAGGCACTTCATGGAGTTCCAGTTCTTTTGACACCTTCTTTTATACCAGATTCAAACATAAAAGAGATGACAGCAATATGAGATGATTTAAATTCAAAGTTTAGTTAACTTCCAAAAACAATAATGAAAATTATTAAGAAGAAAAATATCTCTGATTTTGGTACTAAACACTATTTAAATGACTGTCATAAATATGGACTCATCAGACTAAGGATGAGTAAATACTTTAAGTGACTACAAGAAATTATTTATGTAGAGTTTAGTTCTGACCTGAATATAAGGAGCCATTCTCCTTTAACTTACTTTTTTTCATGTATTTATTTTTCATTTTTAAGTTCTGAGTTCAACTCAGATACAAGTATGTACAATAATCATCCATAATGTGTCAGTTTTTTTGAAATGGATATTCATATTCTTATTGTATAATATTCCTCATTTGGTAGTTACACTGCTAAAATGCTTTATCAGCAGTTATATGTATAACATTCAACATGCAAATGGAGAAAAACTAGATAATTTAAAGTAATTCTAGGCTGACATTTATGGATTCCATATGTTTCATATGAAATTTATGTGAAGACTTCATGGGGAGGCTGAAGCGCTCTCTGAATGCCTTCACATACATTGGGACATAAACCAGTGTAGAGCTATTTGTTCTATTTTTCTGGACAGGCTGCCTCCATCAAATTTTCCTGTACATGTGGTTATAGATATACATATTTAAATTAGCCTTGAAGGATTTATTAAATATAACCAATTCACTTTTGCACTGTCTATATTTAGAAGCTAGACATTTGTCAGGTATTTTTTGAAAGCCCTTGAATTTAAAATGCCTTGGATTTAATAACTTTTCCTAACATGCCAGGAAGAAGTGATGGTCCGCGCTCCAGGCAAGTCTGCAGAATTCTAGGCTAAGTGATTGATGAGACCAAGTTTCTGTGGTCACAATGAAGAGGGAGAAAAGTTATGGACAAGGCACTGTGTCAGCTAATCATCAGGATGCTTGGTTTCACTTGGTCAAAGTAGTGGACAAGAGAAATTTAGAGAAAATCAGTAGGCAGCTAAGGGACTAGAACACACCCAGCCAGTTTGCCCCTTGAGTCAAACTTGAGTGAGCACTCACTGCCATTTGCATATGCATACAGCGTCTTTAGTTTTAACTGCAGTGCCACAGTTAAATGGAGACATTTGCTGATAAAATCAAGATAAACACTTCCTAAATTAAGTTTCAATTTCACATGTTCAGAAAAATCTGCAGATCTTATCTCTCTCCATTAATGCCCTTTCAAAGGAAAATCTTGACATATGTAAATGTGGTCAAACATAATAAATACAGCAAAAAATTCAAAATCCTCTTTGGGCCTGCACACCAGCTGTCTTTCAACTGAACTTATATCTTGATTAGTCCAAAAAAAGTTTTTGTTTTTGTTTTTGTTTTTTTCTGCTTTCCAGTTGTGAAAGCTTGAAATTCTTGTGTAGGCTTTATTACTATTGTTGTACTCAACAAAAGTGTTTTTTTTTTTTTCTTTTCTTTAAGGTAGATTAATAATTGTTAATTTTATTAGTAGTTTGTCACAAGGATAATAAAAATAACTTAAAGTTCCATTAAGATATAAGACATAAAGACAATTCCTTACAATCATGCACTTAGACTTGAATAGCTTTAAAAATATAACTAAATTCATTCATAATTAGAAAGCAAGTACTCCACTTTCCATGTAGAAATCACCACTGATGTTTGGCTTTGTGTTTTTTCATATTAAAATAGATATAAAACTGCAAGATATTCAGTTAAAACTGACATAATCCACTAAGTACAGTCCAGCATATTTAATTGTAAAAATGTAGGTCACATTATTGTGAGGTTAATAAAATGAAAATGAGCTTTGAAGAGGACACAGATGCTGATATTGTTATATTCCATTTTGAGTTATTACAAGCCTAGTGTGATGGTGTCTCTCTGTTCTCCTTTTTTATTTAATTATCATCGTCATCCAGTTGAGAAAATTTCTCAACAATTAACTTTGGCTGTATTTCCATATATTTCTTGACAGAGTATGACAAAGAAATGATCTCTACTTTGTCCCAGAATTCGTTTTAGAAAATTTCATTTGCCTTCATCGCTTCCTGTTCTTTTGGGAATGTCTAGATGTAGAATTTCTTTCAGTATTTCTCTCTGACTTTCATTAGTACTAAGGGTACATCAGTGCAGACAAATCCCAGGGGTTTCTGGTAATCTCGCAAATTTTAAATGAATCTAGTAAATAATCACACAGACCTTTAAGGAGTAGAAATTCAGTCATTTTATCTGTGTGTTTTGTTGTTTCCAAGAATACATAACTGCTTGCAAAAAATATCCCTTATTATCCTATTTGGAAGTGTAAAGCCATTGATAATGGTGGAATCACTGATGAGTTAGCCTACGTCCAATTCTATCTCTTTTATGTGCAACTTTGTGATATTAGCCCTTTCTTTCATTTGTATGTGCTAAGGATTATGTACTCCAGAGTCAGTATAATAAATCTCACCTAATAATGCTGTTAGAAAACTCAAGTGAAATAATTTCTGTTTCAGAACTAGTCATAGAGTAAGTACTCAGTAAATTTTTTCTGTGATCTTTAGCTATGTACTTAACAGGAAGTTTTCTGGTAATTTAATCACAAAAGAATTTCAAAACCTTGAGAGTCAGTCAGTTTGTGACCGGATAATTTCCTATTGACTGGCTTATCCTGAAAGGGATTACTTTAGATTATTCCAAGCTATCCTAAAATATGCAGAGCAGTTCCCAACAAGCACAATATATTTAGCACAATTTTGGTTAGGAAAATGATTATCCATGGGAGCTTTAGGATTTCAAATTATATTTTCTTATCAAGATACTGCTTGATGTTTTATGCTGGGCTGCCACTCCTTTAAAATTTCGAAAAACTTGCTACCCACATATATTTAAACTTGCTCAGAAAGTGTGCTTTGTTTTGAGATCCATAGTGGGCCTTTACTATAAAAAACCGGCTTTCTCAGATTTCTATGGTAAAATTATTACCTGGAGAGAGCCTTTAACTCTTCCATTGCTATAAGGGTCATTGCATGGCACCATGCTCTGTTCATTGACACAGACTTAAGAATATACTGTGTTCACAGCTCAGGAGTGCTAAGTGTTGTGATGTAAGCTTGATGCGCTGCTGAAGAACAGCAAGTCGAAATGATCAGGAACAGATTTAGCTTTACATTGTAAAGGGTCATTTGGAGGGAAGAAATTCTATCGTCTCCGTTCTCTTAAGAGCACCTGAAGAAGCTGCAAGCAGAAAAATAGATTAGAAGCTGATGGAAAGTTGAGCACTGAACTAATTTATGAGCATTAGAGTGCAGTTCTGTTAAATCAAAAGGATATGGCTTATGTTCAAATACAAGCAATTTGAAGTAAAGAAAAGCCATTTCTTATCCAATGAAAAAATGGCTCTGCAATTGTTTATATGGTGGTTCTTTTGAGAACCTAAAGTTTTAGAATTTACAGTTTATTTATCTACAAATTAAATCATTGCTTAAGCCATTGAACCAAGATTACCCAAATTATATTTACTTTTATCTAAATTCTTTAACATATAGCACCTTTGAGTCCAAATGCAGCATTATTACTGGAATATTACACAAAGCCGCGTGAATTCTTTCTATTTAAAAATACTTTTTTTTAAAATGGATAATTCCTCCTCTAATTCCAAGTTTGTGATCTTTGCAGAGTTGCCAAATGTGTATGTTTGCTTGTAGCATAAATAGCTTTAAAGAGGGATTTTTAGGTGAGTGTTTACAGTGATCCACCAAATATGTTTGTAGTGTCAAAAGCTTCAAAAATTCTAACATGATTTCTATTAGCATTTATCATCACTGGTTATTTTTTATTTATTTTTTTTATTTTCTGTATTTAGGAAAGGGTCTGCAGAACCTACAGGGTCTACGGGGTCTCACTAGGTAGACTGGACTTGTAACGATTCTCCTGTTTTCAGCCTCCCAAAGTGCTGGGATTACAGGCGAGCACCATCACGCACAGTCTCAATGGCCGCCTACTCGGTGCATCCCAAGAGTAGGCCCGACACAGCATACCACTGAGCTCTGCCTAAGTAGGTACTTTAGTCCACGCAGGTAGCAGACTGGGCCATCACTGGTTATTTAAGGTCACTCCAAACTAAGTTGTTTTACTCAGCAATTTTTATTCCAAAACAGGTCCTTAAGAATGTTGTCCATACTGTAGGACTATAAAGACCTACCTGTGGGGCAGTGATTTTTTTTCTTCAGGGAATGAAAAATACTTTTCTTGTACTTACCATATAGTATATTTAAGGCATAGAATCATCAGATAATGGTAACTAAATGGTTATGACCAAAGGAAAAGAAGATGTGACATTTCTCAACTTTTTGACTGCGGTGACTGCATGCAATGCCTGATACTGTCATTAATTACAATAGAAAAAAGTCAGAAGAAAAATAACCTGAAGTTTCAGTTTAGACTGCGAGACGCAAACAAAGATTCAGATGGGACGTTAGACTAATGGAAGCACTATAGCCTTGTCACAAGGGGAGAGTTAGGACCAAGGTTTATATTTATACATCTTTCAAGTTTCTATTAACAAGTTTATCTGGCCAGGTGTAGTGGCGCACGCCTGTAATCCCAGCACTTGGGAGGCTGAGGCAGGAGAATGGGTGTGAGTTCAAGACCAGCCTGGGCAACAAAAGTCAGCTCAAGGCCAACCTGAACTGCATAGCAAGACCCTGTCTCAAAAAGACAAAAAAAAAAAAAAAAAAAAAAATTATCTGTGTAACTTTTATAGTAGATCAATTTAATGCTACTGAGTTTTCATAAACTAAATTTTAACATAGATTCTTAAAGTTTTCACATATTCAAGGAATTTCCCCACAAATTATAATGCCAGTTATGTTATTAATGATATCCTATGCTCTTTTGCATTTTATTATCCTATTCTTGAATGCCAATATAAATCATGGGCATGTTTCCCTGAAGATATAAGATTATTAACATTTGTGAAAGCCACTGTTTATCTGCCTGCTTATGGCTTTTTTCTTATAAAACTCCAGTTTAGTTGTTTGGTGTATTTATTTTATTTATTTATTTATTTATTTTGTCTTTTTGAGACAGGGTCCCACTATGCAGTTCAGGTTGACCTTGAGCTCACTTTAGTAGCCCAGGTTGGTCTCAAACTTGGACCAATCCACCTGCCTCAGCCTCCTGAATTCTGGAATTACAGGCATGCACCACCACGCCCGGCTTTTTTTTGGGGGGGGTATTTTTAAAAATCGTTTTCCTTTCATTTTTACTGCTTTTACATGTGTTAATGGACTGTTATTCTCCTATGAATAAATTCCTCCCTATTTGTGTCTTTTATCTTCATGTTATCTTCTCTATTACTTATCTTTTTATCATTTTTAAGATTTTGGTTTTCTGTATGAGAAAAATATTTGAATAAGTAAGTTAGACGTGCTGCCTGCCATGTGGGAACGTGCATGCGGACCTATCTTCAATTAACATTCAAAGTGTGAAATAAGCAGATCTCAGGCTTTTATTACACATGCGTGGAGGTATGCTGACCATAGTTTTAAGACCAGGTCTTCGTAGGAAAGCCCTTCCTTGGAATTTTCCCCACCCTCCTCTCTGTCGGTTTCTACCTGCCAGGGTAAAAGCCCTGAGATGACTAGGAAGGACAGGGACAACCGGCTCCACACACCAGCTGCAGCAGTAAACACCAGGCTTCACAGATTTTAGCAGAATAGTGTGGTTGGTAACGTTTTGCATCATTGTATATTCCCATATTTTGACATCTCTCTACAAGTGTCATTCGCACTCATCTAAATTATTTTTTTAACTCTGACTAACTTAATTTCCTTTTCCACTTACAGATTTTTTTTCTAATTATAGCCACAATTGTGCTCACAATTTATACAAGCAAAATAGTTCTACCACACGTTCCACTTTGAAAACCTCTGGGATGACATTAAGTATGTTTCCATCTCTTGAACCTTGGTGAACTTAATTGCTGCTTCCTATTGCTGAATTAACTGGAAAATGTCATCATATCCTGCACTTTGTGAACTCTTTAATAACATGCTTAATATTTATGAATGTTTTGGGGGAAAAATAAGTAAGTCTATTTGCAAAGCAATGTGTCTCAGCCTTATTCAGATAAATCATGTTGTCTACCAAACAGTTCATTTCACTGTAATTGAAACTCAGCAATATTTGAATGTCTTCCTGGCTGTTAGGTTATAAAAGCAATAGAAGAAGGGTATCGCTTACCAGCGCCCATGGACTGCCCAGCTGGTCTCCACCAGCTGATGCTGGACTGCTGGCAGAAGGACCGTGCTGAGAGGCCCAAGTTTGAGCAGATAGTTGGAATCCTAGACAAAATGATTCGAAATCCGAATAGTCTGAAAACACCCTTGGGAACCTGCAGTAGGTAAGAAATCCTTGAGGGGAGAGAATAGGGAAAATTAAAATATTCTGCTAAAACTTTTATCTCATTAACCCTAGTTCAATGATAAACTAGTTGTTGTGGTGATATATTTATCCACATTACATTTACATGTATTCACGGTAGTTTCCCTGTACAGATGGTTTATTTTAATTTCTGTTTAAAGAGAATTCATTTATTGCCACTGTTTTCTCTTGAAAATTGTACAACTCACCATCCTTTTCAGAAAACTTTCTAAACTGAATTTAGTGAAAATGCAGCATTTTATACTTGCAGTAGAGTACTATATGGGTTTTTGTTATTGTTGACTTATGTTTCGTTATATACATATTAGTAACTCTAATGATTTGTTTTGAATTATTTACTAAACTGATTCTGTGAAGTTAAAGTTTGCAAAGTAGCTCGATGCATGATTTAAGTGGTATGCACACTATGAAAAAGTCCCCTCCTTCTTTTCTTTTGGCTCTATCCATCGTGATGCATCTTAGCAGAGAGACTTAGTTGCTTCTGATGTGCTAAGGCAGTCCTGGGTCAGGGCCAGAGGGAGGGGTGTGAACTTCCATGGTTCTCACATGGTGCTGCAGCCCCATTGGACACTCGGAGTTCTAAATAACTCTTCTGTGGCCTGAGGAAATCAGCCCAAGCCCAGCTACATTTCCTTCACTATCACTCACGTACTTTGGATGAAGCTAATGAACAAATATTTACCAACTTAGGTACTACTACCTGTACTTTTATCAAGACATGGAAGACACAAACTCATGGGCATCACAGCTAAACTAAATTTAAATTCAGGAATTTATATTTACTGGGTGAAATGCAAGCTCTAGGGTTTTTTTTTAATCATATTTGTTTATTTCAACATATAATACATTAAACTGTTTCTGCTGCTATCCTTCTGTGGCTAAGACTTTGGAGTTTCCATTTCTGCCTTTGGAAATTCATGAGATACTTATTTTGTCTGTTTCCATTGTTGTCTAGGCCAATAAGCCCTCTTCTGGATCAGAATGCTCCTGACTTCACTGCCTTCTGTTCAGTTGGAGAATGGCTGCAAGCTATTAAGATGGAGAGATACAAAGATAACTTCACAGCAGCTGGCTATAACTCTCTTGAGTCTGTGGCCAGGATGACTATTGAGTAAGATGAAATTTTTCTAATTCTGTGTAAGAATTGATGAAGTCCAATCCATACTTCATACACCAGGCCGACTTTCTACTAAAAAGATAGGAAGCACAAAATCAGGGGGCAAACATCCTTTAAATAGTGCCTACTGTATAATCAGCCTCTCAGTCTATGTTCATTTGTGTCTCAGTTACTCTTCTCTTATTACTGGGACAGACACCCAACACTGAAAATGAAAGAAGGGAAGATTTATTTAGCTCACAATTACTGGAGGTTTCAAAGTTTAAAACAGCCTGAATTATATAGGAAGACCTTGGGGCCTTATTTGCTCAGGAGAGAGGGTTGTTGCCTCAAAATAGGCTTCTGAATCTGCATTCATTTGAAGTCCTCACAGTTAGCATTTGACTATGGGACTAATTGTGTACCTATTTTATAAATGATCAAGTCAAGGCTCGGATACATTAAATATCTTCTGTAAGCATGTGGTTGGTATATGACAACTACTGCAGTAACACAGGCGCACTATACGCTATGCACTGAAACTTCTTCTTTCATTAACTATGGTATCATCCAGGTTTCTGTTTTCTGGGAAAACTTTCCCCACTGCAAAGTAGGGTTTCTTGTACCACATTTGTGTCAGACACCAAAAAAAAAATAAAAAATAAAAAATAAAATTAATTAAGTAATTATTAATTTAAAAAAATTAAAAATCTCATGCTCTGCTCCAAAATGCACTAGGGTGTCTAATATAATTGCTTTCTAATGAGTCACGTGAAACTTGATGCAAATAACTATAGGAATTTGATACACTTTTTGGAATGCATGTGATTGATTGAATTGTTTTAACCCTAAGAAACGAGCAAATAGAGGAACCTTTGAAATTGCTATGATGAAGTTAACAAGAACTATTTTTTTTTCCTATCTACATTGCTGATTATGTTGTTTTAGAAAATTTATTTAACATCGGACAACCTCAGTTACCCTGCTGACAGCATAACTCATGGGAGATGCAGTGCCTTCCTGTTAGTGTATCTGAAACTGAGAAACATTTTTGAGATTCTATTTGTGAGGCCCTTTGCTTTGCTTTGCTTTGCTTTGCTTTGCTGTTCTTTTCTTTTGCCTTGTCTGAGTTTCTTTCTTTCTTCCTTCCTTTCTTTCTTTCTTTCTTTCTTTCTTTCTTTCTTTCTTTCTTTCTTTCTTTCTTTCTTTCTTCTTTCTCTTGTTTTCTTTGAGACAGCCTGACTTTGTGGTACAGACTAACCTTGAACTCGCTATGTACCCCAGGCTGCCGTGAAGCTCACAGCAGTCCTCCTGCCTCAGCCCCCCAAGTGCTGGGATTCCAGGTGTCCACCACCACACCTGGCTGTCAAGAATTGTTTGTGTTCTAGGGGCTGGGGAGATAGCTCCGTGGCACAAGTGCCTGCTGGGCAAGTGCAAGGTTGTGAGTTCGAACCCCAGTCCCGCAAAAAAAAAAAAAAAAAAAGAATTGTTTGTGTTCTGGCATGAGGAGTGTTTCACATTGTTTACATGAAAATGAAACCAGCCATCAAATACTCTTCCTAGTATACTTTAGGAAATAATGTGTACATGAATTTAAGCATGTGCCTATTCTCTTATTTTGTTTTATAAAAATCTATTTCTGGGTGAAAATAGTATTATAACCAGATCCTCGCAGTAATCTACAAAACTGTGCTTCTTAAAGTTCCTGTTGTAAATCCTGAGGGGATTTGACCCTGGAAGATACAAAAAATGAATGTTTTGTTATACAGGTCTTGCTTTGACTTGCCGTTGACCAGCCGGGGATGGGGGGGGGGAAGCTTAATTACAATGCATGAAATGCAGAGCTAGATTGGTGACATGATCTTTAGGAGGCTTAGATCAATAGTCTCCAACATTACAAGCTTCACTGGTGGCCCACTGCAATTACAGAACATTTGACTGTGTATGCATCTGCTTCCTCTTAGTCCAAAGAGAAGAATTTTCTTTTCTTTTCTTTTCTTTTTCTTTTTTCTTCTTAGCAACATCAATAGGGAGGTGAGTCATGCCCACACACTGTGCTCTGTAGAACTATTGTGAGGACAATATGCAATGTGTCAACTTTTAAAAAAAGAAAGGGGAGAAGAAAAAAAAAAGAAAGTAATGTTTATTGAAAGTGTAAATGTTTAATGGTTTGATCAATCTTATATACCTATATCTATTAATCTACACTGACCTGATGATAAAAATATGTAATATAAGCATTGTTAAATTTAAACAATAAAAATATTAAGTCATGAAAAAAATAAAATAAAAATAAAAAAATAAAATAAAATAAAAAAGATTAAAAAAATAAAGTTCCTGTTATAAAACACCTATCATGTTGTAATGCTTTAGCTCCTTGTGCATAGCTGAACTCAGTCTTTCTGGCTATTAGAAAAAGCATAATTACATAGATATAATAAACCTATCTTGAACTGAACAATAAGCATCAAATATTTTTTAAACATTTGTCTTAGCATATATAAAATAAATGAACTGAAGTATGCAATAGATAGTGTGCTTAGAATTACCGACATGGTAATTAAACTCAGCATCAAGTTTTTGATCAGCCAGGCATGTGGTTCCCACCTATACCGCCACCTACTCCGAAGAAGGAAGCAAGGCAGTGCTAAAAGCAAGGCCAGCCTCATCAACTTAATGAAATTGTCACAAGATTTTAAAAATCATTTATAAAATACAAGCAGCTGCGGATGTCGCTCAGTGGTGCAGCACGTTCCTGGCACACACAAAGGGTTTGAGTCTGTGATCGCTCCGACAGGTCTTGATCTGCCCACTCCGTTCCAGCGAGTATTTACACTCACACTGTACCCTATTTTTCTGATTAAGGATCTTGCACCCAGCTAGATTCAAAAGTAGATTTCAAATAACATTTCCCAACCATATGTTAATAATAATAAAGATTTTAATAGTATTGCATATATATGATGAATATTTCAGAGCACTTCAGAAATAACCTCCATGGCAAGTCTGAGAGCTTGGGAGAGTGTCGATGATTATGGGCTGCTAATGGTCATCCTCGTAGAGATGTGGTTAGATAGCAAGAGCTCTTAAAGACAATAGAGTGGCTTGTTCAGCGTGTGATGACAGGCGTTATGAATTCTTCACAAGTTACCTAATTAAAAAAAATCTATTTGTCTTTTTCAGAGATGTGATGAGTTTAGGGATCACACTAGTTGGTCACCAAAAGAAGATCATGAGCAGCATTCAGACTATGAGAGCACAGATGTTCCACCTACATGGAACGGGCATCCAAGTGTGATGAGTGCTTCTCCCTTAGGAGGGAGTTGATAGAATTCAAGAGAACAGTACTGGCCTTCAGTATCCGCACAGAATGCTGCTACAAGACAGTTGGTGTCCTGCGCGCTTCTGAAAGAAGACACAGTGTGAGAAGCACCTATAGACTTGAACTCCTAAGTGCCACCAGAATACATAAAAAGGGAATTTTAGGATCCACCACCGGTGGCCAGGAAAACAGCAGTGACAATAAACAAAGTACTACCTGAAAAACATCCAAACACCTTGAGCTCTCTAACCTCCTTTTTATCGTATAGACTTTTTAAAATGTACATAAAGAATCTAAGAAAGAATATATTTGTCAAATAAAATCATGATCTTATTGTTAATGAAATATTTTCCTTAAATATGTGATTTCAGGCTATTCCTTTTTAAAATCATTTCTGTTTATTCTTCACAAGGACTTTGTTTTAGGAAGTTGTTTATACCTTTAAAACCTTTTTAGTGTTACATTTATGACACCTTACTACACTGGGTACCTTTGAAAGAATCTCAGAACGATAATAGACAAAAATAGCATGAATTAAGATATATCTTTGTCATAACATCGGTATCCTTTTTGTGCCATCCGATTCTGTTTAATCAGTGCTGTTTTGATATTGTTTGCTAATTGGCAGGTAGTCCAGAAATTGTAAGTTGCCAAGAGCTCTGATATTTTTTAAAAATAAATTTTTTTGTAAAAAGAAAAATCAGACAACACACTAACTTTTCAATGGAGAAAAAAGCAATAATGATCCATAAATACTCTAAGGCACTTTTAACAGATTGTTTATAGAGTGATTTTACTAGACAGAATTTAATTAACAAATGTCAAGTTTTAGGCTCATGACTCTATTTAAAAAAGATGAGATACTTCATCTAAAGAATGCTGGAGAGAGCAAGTCTCTGGAAACAAGAATATCCAGTGTTAGCTACAGTTTCTTCTGAGCATAGAAAGGTTTTTCAGTCTTAGAATGTTAAGAAATTTAAGAGAAATAGTGAACATATATTTTATATTCTTTGCTGTTGAAGTGCAGTCCAAATATGAAAGGGAAGAAACTTAAGTTTTATACGAGAACTCTGGAGCATGATGAAAGGGGCAGTTCCCAGTTTTCACCATTCGAAAACAAATCTGCTGCGTAGAAGAAACCCTTGTAGTTAAAACAAAACAACACAAAAAGTCTTTTCTTTTTGAACACTGATGCGAGAAACCTGCTCAATGAAAGAACTCTTTTTATCCTGGAAGGAAGAGGCTAAGGATCTGGCTTTTTTAAAAATAATAATAATAATAATAATAATAATAATAATAAATCTTTATTTATTGAACCATATTATTTGATTACTGTGTTAGAATTTCATAAGCAATAATTAAATATGTCTTTATAGATATTTCAGGAATGTATACATATTGTGAGTAAATGCTTTCAAAAGTTATAAAAATCATGAACTACCCCAGAATTGAACTGTTATACTTCCAAAGAAAATCGGGCTGTTTATAATGATTTTACTAGAGAAAGATCCCAGGGATCAGTCAGAATTGGTCTTGTTTGATAATGTGGACATCCACAAACAAACAACAGAAACAACATCTGTAAATGTTCCTTTGTAAAACTTGTAAATTTTATTTATACTGTCTTGTTTTGTACACACATTTCTCTGTAGTGGGCTCTGAGTACATTGAAAATGCACTATATTTTTCTATTTTACTTGCAGAGCATCCCAAAAGAACAGGTATTTTCAGTGCTACATTATGTGTTTCCCACATTTAGGACCAAAGATGGCTATAGAAAAACTCAAATGGATTGCTTCCCAAACCCCTCCCTCTTCCCCCCTTTTTTTTCTCCTTTTAAGTCACTGTACAGTGTTACTTGATACTTTAATTTATTTTTGATTGACTAGAAATTCATTTTAATTTCACTAAAATGTTTTTTGTCCCTAAAGAAAAATAATCTGTAAAAAAAAATAATTTTAATGAGCATACTACAGTCACCTAGACGCTTCCATTTGTAATCTTTGTAATAGACTGTAAATATATTTTTGGAACTATAACACAATGTGCTTGAGGGTTATTTTTCAGTGTCCGCAGTGTATCCAAGTGTTTATACGAAGTTCAGCACTTTACAATCCTAATCAGTAGCATTGGCCTTTGTGAGAATGAGTGAAAGAAGTTGAGTGAGTGTTCTTAACTCCGTTTGGATTCCAGACTCACTAATAATGAAGTTCTTTTCTCGTTCATAGCTTAAGGTGCTTATTTTTTCTATTACAATTAAATTAACAAAAAGCCATTCTAGAAATAGAAGACATAGTATGGTACATGCAAAACGGTGTCTTTCCTGCTTTTTTCTAGCACTAGATTTATAGTTGAGTAGTCTTTCTTGAGTAGAAGGGCAGAATAAAAGGTTTTTTTGAGTTTTTTTTCAAAAATAACTTTTTCCTTCAGCAATATACCTCATCTGCCTTAAATTTTTTACAGCTCTTTACAGGGAAAGGGGAGAAGGGATGGGAAAGACACACAGCACAATAGGACGTGTATGATGACATCGCTCTCTCTCGTTTGTAGGTTTCTTTTCCCAAGAAACACTATGATTTCGAAGTATATGTATGAGGAACAAAGCATTGGGAGAAAAAGAATTACCGTTGTAATGCTGATTGTAATACTCTTCCAGAAAGAGATAAGATGGTATAATGATAAGAATGTACAACTTGCACCTTGAAATCTCTTTTTTTTTTTATTTCTTACTTTTTTTAATTTTTTTTTTTTCTGATAAATTAGTGCTCAGGGGAGGAAATGCAAAGAAAGTGAACGTCAAAAGTGGAATTCCAAAATTATAAAAATGCAAAAGGAAATGGCCTCCTTGCTTCACTCGAGCCACCTTTTATAAAACGCTGTCTTCAGTCTTGATCTGTATTTTGCATTCAGTACTGAAATAAAAGTAACTTTTTATTACATCTGAATCTAACATTTTCTCGGCAATTGACCTGGGCCTTGTTTACAAGCACTGGTGGTTTATGCTGGTCGGAGCACTATTCGTTGAATCCTATTGTATACTTACGTAATCTACATTAGCTAGAACTATTTAGGACTATATTTTAATTGCTCCTCTTCTCTGTGTTTTAAAGACAATTAAAATGGTGTGATTCACCTCTCTTCTTTTATTCAGGCAATGCTGATACCCTCCTTCTGTTTCCTGAGTGGCCAGCAGCCGCGCTACTCACTGACGTGCATGTTCAAATAAATTACTAGTGTGTATTTTTTTTTTTTTTTTGAGCTATGTGGAGAAATCATGGGGAACGTGGGGCGAGCTATGCTTTTTGTTGGTTGAATTTGTCCCTCCTTGCCTAAGAATTACTACAGGGGTCATCCTTTTATAAGGACAAACTGCTTTTGAACAGTGTCTTCAATGTACCAAGCACAACTCTTTCTTCAACACGAATCATAAGTCTCTTTTTATCAGCTTCAAATAATAAACGAGTCTATTAGACAATGTAAAGAAAATCCTGTCTCTAATCATTGGTGAATTCCTTTATGTCCCTTGCATGTTCTTGCTTTTTTTTTTTTTTTTTTTACACAATAACATAAGAAGAAATAAAGTTTTGTTGAAATATTCCAGTGGCAGGTCACAATATGAATAAAAATGGTCCTGGCCTCCCCTGTCCCCTTGCACACCCATTTACTTCCGCTGCCATTATTTCTGGATACCAAGACTATGTCTTTAAGGACCCCATCAAAAATTTTACTGTAAACTGTTTCCTTTTCTCCCTGAAATTACTACTTGATTATAAACAAAATATTTGCCTGTGGAAGAAAATATTTTGCTTCTGGGCACTGCCAGGTGTTAAGCATTTGCTATAATGGGGTGACTTGGTGAATTTTTGCACTCAGGATACTGGAAGAAGCCAACACAGCCAGTGGGAATAGTGAAAAACCTGGCTGTACAGTTCAGTCATGTAAAGTGAGCACTGACTGGGGGAACATTTCAACTTGTACCTGAAATTAAGCATGCTCAGCACCAGGGCCATCTCTGCCTCTATGCTTAGAAATCTCATACAGGTTTCAAGAAAATGAGGATGGTAACAAAAGATGTGCCAAATGAAGTGCTAGATTGTTTGAAAACAGGCTGGACTGAATTTTAAACATAATCTTGAAATCTAAGTCCATTCCTGCCTAGTCTTTTTTGTTTTTGTTTTTGATTTTTTTTTTTTTTTTCCAGAACCTGGGATTGAACTCAGGCCCTTGCACTTGACAGACAAGTGCTTATTCTACTGAGCTATCTCCCCAATGCCCTGCCTAGTCTTGACGCCAATGCAAATGAATAGTATAGTGGTCAAAGATGCAAGTACACCGGAGGGGAAACCAGCAACACTGTCATCAATGCCGCAGCAGTAATTGCACACCTGGCTTGGGACCCTGAAAAATGACCCCCAAATTATCAAGTTATCTCATAGAATGCTAGATTTATAAGCAGTACAGGACTGCCCTGTCTTAACAACTTTTTTCCCTCCAAAACTATAAAGATATTACTTAAAAATACACAAGATCTACTAAGAAAAAAAGTATGTTTTACCATCTGTGATATCAGTAACCATTTTCTGGTTGATGTGCTGATCTCATATTCTAACCCAATGTTTCATGTCATTAAGTGCAATGAAAACTCAGTATCAGTGTTGAAGAAAGCTGTTGAAAGCGAGACATACAAAGGAAAAAAGTGAATGAAATCCTGAAAACAAAGAGCATGACTGCAAATATTCAGTTGTACAAGACTGTGCACGGCTCTTGGCAGCCCTTCAAGTTTTTCTGAAGCCGACAGCATCCTCTGGCCTTGGGTCACTGTCCATGTCACAGGCCCCACCTCCTGTGCTCTCTCCTGTGATGCATCTCTGCATACCTTGAAAGACTGGGGCAGGAAAATAAAATATATTTCAAGATGCTTCTGTGAATCTCATTAGAGTTAAATGCTCTAAGTGTTTTTTTTTTTTTTTCAAGTTCAGTGATTGAATGTAATTAAATCTGTAATTAAACAATAAAAAACCTCTTCTGAGTGACCTTGAGGTTAAAATAAATATAATTAATTGATCCAATTTAATTGAGCCTATTGCACAGTGTAAGGAGCGACAAGCAATCATGCTAATCTAGTATATTTTAAGTAGGTAACAGAAGAAGCGATTCCTTAGGTACTAAAGAGCACCAGGTAATTCTACATTTGATAATTGGACAAAGTTATAAGCAACTGCGATCTACAGTGAAAGCCTCTGAACAACAAAGCTCCGTCAGTCATAAAATATTCTTGTTAGTTCTTACTAGTTCAGATGTCCCTAAGATTTTGCTCTTGGATATCACACTTGTTTTCCTTTGAAAATAGAGACAGAGACAAAGACAGAGATAGAGACAGAGATAGGGAGAGGGACACAGAGGCAGAGATAGACAGAGAGAGAGAAAGATAGATGGACAGACAGAGATAGAGACAGAGGAAGACAGAGACAGAAAACACAAGGTATCATTCAATTAATGCGTTTAATCATAGCTCTTAAAGATAGACAGGACAGCAGACTGGCCTGGTTTAGAAAAAGATATATAATACACCAGCCTCGCCATTTCTGTACATAAGCAAAGTAAATACAACGAGTGCTTGGAAAACAAGCTCTGGCGAAACACATCCAGAAAATGAACTACATATGAAAAACTGATTTTCATATAAATCAAGTGTGTTTAAGATCTTTCAAAATCTATAGAAATGAGGTAAACTCAAATATGCCTTTAAAATGTGAAATGAATTTGCAGATACTTACTATACTGATAACATAGATTCCAGAGCAAATTACAACAGGAAGCTCTAAGTTTACCCCGATATCCCTTTGTCAATATGCTAGAGATGTGCACTGTTTATATTAAGAGCCAGACCAAAAAAAAAAAAAAAAAAAAAAAGGAAGGCTAAAAAGTACTCAGGAAAAAATCCGCACCTTCCTTTAGCTGCAACCATTGCAGGGAGGGCCATATCCAAGGACTCTGCAGCCCCACTGGTCAGACCTCACTGCAGTTCCATATTTTCTCTTAGACCCTCACCAGTTGTACATGGAGCCCTATACACAGGCATCTAAACTCAGTGTCACAGAGACAATGGAGGCCCTACGCTGCACGCCATCTTGGCTTTACAGCACAAATGAGCATGGGCTAATGCGGCAGGTCTTGTAGTATCCCTCATGGCAAAGGGGTGCAGTGGACCCCGCAGAATATGTATAATGAACCAAAACCAACAAAATTCAAAAAATACTGTTTTTTTTTTTGTTGTTTTGTTTTTTTTTCTGAGACAGGGCCTTGCTATGTATTTCAGGCTAGTCTTGAGTTCACAAGGAGCCCAGACTAGCCTGAAACAGGTGTCAGTTCCGCAGCTTCCCCCTCTTGAATGCAGAGACAGCAGGTATGCGCTTCCGGGCCTGGCTCTATCCTGTCCGCTCATATTTTGAATCACGACAAATAACACTGTACTGGGAAAAACATAGAATTGAATTTTAGCAGATCTTGAAATTAATATGGAAGAAACATACTTTAATTGGAAATGCACTGAACAATCACTGGCAGTTTTGACCAGAGAATGATTGTGCAGAAAATGGAGATAGCAAAATGTGGCAATGATCGCTGAAATACAAGGCAATTCTTCTTCCTTTCTGAACTGGGGCCACAGAATATACCTCTGTGCTTCCCCAAGAGTGTTCTCCACCGTCACATCCCCTCATGCTCTCCTAAGTGAAAGAAATTCTCCTCCTCCAGATGCAACTCAAAAGTTACTTTCTATAAAATGCATACCATCGGGAGCCAGGATTAAGTCTCTTTTCTACACCTTGCTGGCAGTTGGCACTGTAATTATCCTACCCTCTTCTGTCCTTATGCATGTGTGTGTGTGTGTCTCTCCCACTAGGTCAAGTACTCACGGAGGGCAGAAGCCAAACGTAAGTCTTTTGTCTATGTCCTTAGGGACTCAGTGAGTTCCGTCACTCAGTAGACTATAAATATTTTAGAATCCTTGAAGTGTAAATTAGTTCAACTTTCTTTCTTAAAATATATCGAGAGTCAGGTGCCCTGGCAGAGGTGTGGGGGCAGTGAAGGTGGCAGTGAGATGGATGTGCAGGTAGAAAACAGCCTCAGAGCTCTGAGGGATGCCCTTGGGACAGGCTGCGGCAGGGGAATGCCTGAGGAGTGACGTGGGTCGGAGTGGAAGGAACCACTGAAGAGTGCACAAGACCAGGTGTGCTAAACCGAAGCATTTACAGGATGTTGAAAGGACTGGGGCGTCCCACTGACTGTAAATATCTTGGGAAGATGAAAGGACTTGAAATCAAATGGGAGAAATTAGACTTGATAAGTAAAGCAATAAAAACTATTTGCCAGTATTACATTTGACAGGTCAAAAATATGATGAGAATGTTTTGCGAGGAACGGTAATATGCAGAAGTGATTTGTGACTTCACTTCTTAAACACGGGCTCATTTTCTAACTTAACAAAAAGATCTGGGCAAGGAAAAATGCTTTGTTTTCTTGTATGAAAAAAAAAAAAAGGCTTTCAAAAAATTTTTTTTAAAATTAAAAAAAAAAAAATCTCAACTAAAAGAGCTGGGCGTGGTGGCACACGCCTGTAATCCCAGCACTTGGAAGGCTGAGGCAGGAGGATCGGTGCGAGTTCGAGACCAGCCTGGGCTACCAAAGTGAGCTCAAGGCCGGCCTGAACTGCATAGCGAGACCCTGTCTCAAAAAAAGTCAAAAAAAAAAAAAAAAGAAAAAAGAAAAAAAAGGCTTTCATTGTCATTCTTGAAATCACAGTACATTCGTGATTGCAGGAGAAATTAAAGATACGATGCAATAGAACATTGTGGGCCAGCCAGAGATTCTATCAGCATTTGCTAGTTCCTTGACGTGATAAGTAATCTGTGGAACCCAGCTTTCTGGTCTTTCAGTTAGGTTTTATGGATTTGTTTCAGTTACTGTATGAAAAACATATAGTATGAAACAGACAAATAAGTCTTAAATAGTGTAAGGTTGATCGGCATCTAGCTTCTTTCCAGGATTTAGCTGTGACAAATTGTGCTGCTAGAAACATGGGTGCATAGACATCACTATGGTATGAGGCTTTCAGTTATTCTGGAAAAATACCCAGGAAGGGAATCCCTAGATTTTGAAGGAATCTCCACATTGATTTCCACAGTGGTTGTACCAGTCTGCACTCCCACCAACAGTGCAGAAGGGTTCCTTTTTCTCCAGAGTCTGAAGAATGGATAAAGAAGATGTGGTATTTTTATAGAATGGAGTGTTATTCAGCTTTAAAAGAGGATAAATTTGAATCTTTGTCCGTAAAAGGGTGCAACTAGAGAACATACTCTGAAATAAACGAGACCCGCATGTGCAAACATGAAGTGGTCTACTCAGTGTGAGAACCTGAAAGAGGAAAATGGAATCTAAAGGGCAGAATAGATATTGGGAAAATAGAATGAACTTATTCAAAAAGGAAAGAGTTATTGAATGGAGGAGAAGGACAGGAGAGGGAGCAGCGGAAACAGATTTATCTATGTACGTAAGCAGGATGGTTTGGAAAATTGTACTGTGCATTTCTGCCGATCTATGGAAAGAAGATAATGCTTAATACTTTTCATCTCTCTTTTCTAAATTGTCATTTTTGTCTTCTGAATTTCTTCCATATTTCTCTTTTCTCTTTCTCCCAATTTCACATGCATAAATCTAATAATACAAATAGCTGGTTCGAAGACAACACCATGTATTACAAACAACACTGTGACATCAATCTTACTTTGTTAAGTGAAATTATGTAACACGTGTAATTTCTTCTGTTTTAATTCTAATTTGTCCTCTCTTTAAAAAATAAATAAAATAAATTTAAGATAACTTAATTCTCTTTGAAAAGCTTTTTATCTCTTGCCAACTTTTCTCATAGCTTCACAAATTCTAATATATGGGTATGTTATATTAGAATTTTATACTTATTAGTGACTTCAGTATTTTCTCACAATTTAAGTAGCCAAGGCCATTGTTTAAATACACAGTGGAGCCTCGAGTGTCATCATTTGGGTTCTCGGTAGCCCTGGATTCTCGCTGAACCTCGTACACGCTGCTTCGTTTTGCTTCAGTGGCTTCCAGACAAGCAGCAGCTCAAGTTCAAGGCTTTTCTTCTTAGCTGTTAAAGTTCCCAGTGATCTTGCAGCGTGGAACTTGCGAGGTCTCTTAGCCCTATGGACTGTAATTCGTGTCCCCTACTTTTCAAGCTACACAGTATTTATCTCTGTCGTGGCTGACCTGGAACTTCTTGACCATCACAACTTCTGCCTGCCAGCCCCTGGGTTACCATATGGGCATTATTCAGGGTTTCTGGAGCTGTCCGAACTTAACAATGCTCACTTCTGCATGAATAAATTATGTTTCCTTGTTCAGTAGTACTCCAGAATATAGTAAATTTTGATCTCCCTATTTTAATCTTATTTATACAAATATTTAATTATGTTTGTTTCATTTAACACTGGGTAGAATGTACGATGAGAGTGTTACTCATTCTGGGCTTATCTTGAAATGTCAGCCATAGGACCAGAGCCTAATGTTGAGAGTTGAAACAATGTGACTGAGATAAAGCCACTTTTGCTCTTAGACTCTGTATAATTTTAAAGATTTATAACTTGCTTGTAAATATTTACCTGTGACCCAAACATGGCAAGATTTTTCTGATTTATCTCATTACATTATACTTTAAAAGTATACAGAATAAAGAATTTTTTCACATTTTTAATAAACATGATTTGTTTTTAAATGGTTCATTCCATTTAAAAACTAGATCATTACTATTAATATATTTCAGATAGGTAGAAATATGCATACACATGCACAAGTAGCAGCACTTTAAAACTACTTGAAAATATTGTGACTCAGTAAACACAATTCCTACCTGCTTCCCATATAATAAATACATGGTATACTGCATTATTACTTGCATTTTGTTATTTCTTAAAAATCGTACAATTCTGGCTCCCAAACCTCTCACTCTTGCTTCCCAACTTTGCAGCACTTCTTTCTAAATTTCAGCTTTCATGGGAGTTCAAGAAATAGCAAACAAGGGCTAGCCAAATAGCTCAGTGGTTTAAAATGCCTGCTTAGGCAGACACAGCAGTCCCAGCTTGATCCTAGCACACAGTGTCGGCCCCACCCCCAAGGTGTATGGAGATGGCCATTGAGTCTTGGCTTGGTGACACACGCGGGTAATCTCAGCATTGCTACCTAACACGGGTGGATCACTACGAGTCTGATATACGTAGTGAGAACCTGTAAACCCTTACCAAAAAAAAGGGCCAGCAAGATGGCTCAGGGCACTAAGTGCCTACTTAAGCAAGCACAGGGTCTGGGATTTGATCCAGGTTCCACATGCTGCACTGGTCCCAGATAAGGGACATTGATCCTGCCACCACGACCTGGTCTGGTGACATAGACCTGTCATCCCACTGCTGGGGATGAAAACGGGAGGATCACCATGAGTCCCAGCTGCATAGTGAGACCATGTACCAAAAAAAGGACTAATAAGTTGCCTTTGTTCCCTCTTAAATGTAGCAAACTTGAGAAAGTTACTCACCTACTATTATGCAAGCTAGACTGCATGAAAAGGTAGTGATGCTGTGAAGACAGTTAGAAATGCTTTTCTGCTGGTTTTCAAATTCTAGCTTTACTGATTCCTAGCAGAACGGTTTACTCCACCACATTCCGCCAACTGTTCCCCAGTGCGAAATGAGGACAATCAGCTGTAACTGTTTCATGAGATAATTACTAGAAATTAAATTAAATTAGTTTAGAAAATAAATATAAGGTGCTTTGGAGAGTTCCTGGCTATTGTTATTTCCAGCAAAAGTCTCAACAACTAAAGATTCCACAGTATTAGATAAATAGGCAGCAGTATATTTAAGCAGAAAGATTCACTGACAGCAAATTAAGGAAGATATCTTTTTAAGTTTCTGAGCACTGTGTTTCTGAAAGCATAAATGGTTAAAAAATATATAGAGACCCCAAAAGATAGCTTTAAGAGAATTTTTGAAAGAAAACAACTGGACATCTGGGCATAGTAATATCAAGAGCTGAGGACAAGTCCTAGAAGAAGGGAGAAGAAAATATGAATAGGCACTGTCTTAGGTCACTGGAAACCAGTGATCTTAGTTTGTGTCCATCGGGTGTAGATGACTACATGCACAATAGAAAGAGGCACGAGTAAGTTTCACTGAAAACTTGATTCCTCCCTACATATGGCTTTGGAAACCTCTCAGACCTCTTGAAGCTGTGCCTTCACTAGGTTAAATGGGAATAAAAGCACTATTTCAAAAAGCTGCTTACAGCAGGTAATGTTGAGACAGCTTAGCATACTTGGTAATTTAGCACAGTTAGGTCTACCCCAGCTACCCACACAAGTCCCTAACAGGATGTCCAGAACTTGGAATAGAAACACTTACAGTGCATTTCATTTGGAATAGACCTCCCCACTTTCTACTTTTTTTTCCTTTTTATTTCTAGTGTATTTTGACTTCTCATAGAAGAGAAACTATTCAATATAGAAAAATGAATAAGAGATGGAAATAGGGACAGGGAAAGAGGAAAAAATATTTACAAAGGAGAATCAAAGAAAAAACTAGAAATGGAGCTTTATCTGATGGGAGGAGGGTCGAGCTGGAAGGAACAGGGAGAGATGAGAGAGGAACGCGACAAGCAATAATTAACAGGTGTTATACACATGTACAAAACTCTCAGAATACAATCCCCAGCACCACAAGTTGTGCCAGTCCTGCCCCTCCACCCCTGAGGTGGGAGCTGAAAAAGTGACTGAGGCTGGGTGTGGAGGTGTGTGCATGTAATTACGGCCCTTGGTAGGCTGCAAGCAGGAGGCTCATCATGAGTGAGATCCACGTAGTGAGACCCTGTAGACCATGTACTGAATATATATTTTAAAAGTCCCAGAATAAAGGTACTGTGCTTATGTACCAATAAAATTGAAAAACTAAGTTAAAAATTTTGCAAAAAAAATGAGTATATGCTCAAGATATATCCACCTATATATGAAAGCTTCGAGTTGATCATTCTTTATAGCTGAGTAATATTACGTTGTATAAAAACATCACATCTTTTTCAACCATTCCCAGGCCTACACATGTAAATATTGTATAGTCTCCCTAGTGTAAGAACTCCAAAGAAGAAATAAAGATGGAAAGATATAACATAGATTAATGGCAATTAAGAATTTAAGGATTAAACAATGAAGAGACAGCAAGTAGAAAAGTTAGGAAACATGGCACAGAAAAAAACATGCACTTAGATACACAGGATGAATTAGACAGTGGTCCTAAGAATCTCCAAGAGGTTTTTGACACTGAGGATAGCAACGTGCAAGACTAAAACGATGATTGTTATGCCTGCCGTGCTGGTCTTTTCAATGTATGCCACATCTAATGTCATATCAAATATTGCTATACTCTCTCTCAAGTAAATGTTTTAAAAAAACAAAATGAATAATAAAAGAGAATAAGAGATGAGGAAAATTTCATAGAACTGATCTGCTACAATTTTGTATGTACTTAGATTTCTAAATTTTTTTATAAAAATATATAATTTTTATCACATTCTATAAGGATTTATTAGAGTATCAGTGATTGATGGAAAATACCAGTTCAGGGTTAAATCTAAGTTGTGTGATATTCAGAAAGACAGTGATGCTAAGCTCAAGTCCCTATGTTAGAGATTAACAGTATCACTAAACTCCTCTTCTGGAGCATCAGCAACTGAAGTTTGCTGATCAAAAAATTAGAGGAAAAGAAGGGCTACAAAGAGAGCCAATACTTTGGCCTTAGACCTGGTAGGTCAGTGAGGATTGAGTACATAAGAGAACCTGTCCTGTGATATCCTATAACTCAGTAGTGCCCCAAATTTTCTGTTCAAGGAGATTATAGGGCCACAGAAGGAAGGAATCAATGATGTATCAGTTGCCTAAGGAGAAAACATTCTCTCAGTCTTTCACAGAGAACAGATTGGTCAAGCAATGGCTACAGCTCATCCAGATGGCTGACAGTGAAAAACGTTCTACAAAACACTGTGCATAGTTTCAAGGTAAACCCTGATGGGATCTGACTGACCTTGTCAGACACAAGAGTTACATTTTTTGTTACATAGTTCTTGCTTCAACTTGATCTTAACCACCCAGCAGAAAAGTTTAACCATGAGTCATAAAAAGTAAATTCAGATAAGTAGGCTGAGCTGTAAAAGGTTCAAGTCAACAGCATGTGACATTGCCAGTTCTGCTGATAATCCACTACTATTACGGAATATTGGACTCTGTATACTACTTAGTTTAATGAGAAGGATTGTTTGTACCAATAGTGTTTAGAAAAGTTATCATGTCTGCATCTTGTACTCTGATCAAATACTGTAAAGACAACAATATGCATTATATTAATTACCGTGGTTGCCAGACTATCATGTTTTGAAACTATCTCATTATTTCTTTCCTATTAAAAGTAATAAAATTTTAAGAAATTCAAACAAATGAAATTATGACAGAAAGAGAGAAGAGAAGACAAGACAGTGGAAGCCACAGCAGGCACAGCTGACTGCATCTCCTTGAGTAGGAGAGCAAGACCTAACTAAATTGGGCCAGCATAGCTCTAGGTGAGGCTAAGGGACTTACTGGAGGCACAGGACCTGTCCTGGATGTGAATGACCACAGCGAATAGTCTTGTGGTGCGAATGAAATCTGACATTTCAGAAACTCCAGTCTTCATCTCCACCACAGACTTCTCAGCCTCTTCTCCTGAGCTGGACCACCAGGGGACACTACAGTGAACTCCAGGCCTTCAACTGAGGCCCTTGGGTCGCCAGAACACAGATAGCCTTCTGCCGTCTTCCACACTGACTCTGTGGCTGAGCATCACAAGCCAGTTGTGAATTCTTCCACATTCGCATATCTTACCTTAGATCTGTTTCCAGTGAGCACTGACTGATGCGTGCAGTGATGCTTATAAGTAACGATCAGCAAAACCTGCTAGTGAGTTCTCAAGGATGATGAGAGTTGATTTTTTTTTTATCTAGATATGTTCCTAGTATTGCCTTACTTGACATGAGCAAGAAATAATACGATTTCAAGTTTATAAAGATGTAAAAAAGTGGAATTATTCAGAATTCACAGTAATTTCTCAAGTGTAGCTGACTTAATAAATGTATGACAGCCAAGAACAACAGAAATACACAAAGCAAAAGAAATAGCTTACTTCTAGACATTTAGTTCTTGAAGCAGAGGTGTAATTAATAAAACAATCAGAGTGAGACACAACTTGTGCGGTGCATACACACAAGGTAGGAGCTAAGTGAGTGGCAGGCCTGTGGCTGTGTATAGTGGTCTCGGGTCTGTGATAATCATGCAACCCAATACCACAGGAATGGTGGACAAGACAGAAATTTAACTGCACCTCAAAAGCAATATATTTTAGTGGAGAAGAAATAAAAGTCAAAGAAGGATTTCTAATTATTGTTTCAGAACATAAGTTTCCCTCTTTCTTAAGTGCAAACATATTCGCTAACATAGCTCAATGGTAGTTGAGAAAATATACCAACACTTACCCTTGTATAACTGTATAGGTTTACCAATCCAGTTTTTCCCTATTTTCTGAATAGCTGAAGCAGAAATATGAAAATTGAAGAACAGTACAGTCTTTCTGTACCATCATGTGAATTCCATACTTCGCCATATTACTTTGGAAAAATAATAACCAGCTTCAGTTCATCACATAAAAGTCAAACTCTATGAATAACTAGGCCAAGAACTTCATCTAGCAAAAGAAGACAAGCTAAGAGTGTATCTACAGCCTATAGAATAAACCTGCATAAGTGCATTCAAATAGACAAATCACCACTGGATAAGAATCAGCTACAGAACTTAATGTGAAATATGGCAAACCATTGTAAAGTTCTTTTCCAATTCCCATTAGCTGAACTTCTGTGCTTTTACTGAAGAATTCAAAAATAAGTATTAGCAGCTCTATATTATAGAATGTCAACAGTAACCTTCTAATTTCTTTGGCAGTATTTCTATCGATTTGTGAATTTTTTTCAGGAAGGGTACTTTTCTTAATTAGGAACCTTAGGGATGAAAACTAAAGGAAATTTGGATGTGCCAGATAGCTCAGAGGACTAAGGTGCCTACTTAGGCAGACCCAAGGACAGAGGTTCCATCTCTGGCACCACATGCCCTACCAGGCCTGCACCTGGGGCTCGCTGATTCAGCCACAGAGATTGGGTGTGGTAATCCCAACACTTGGGAGGCTGAAAAACAGGAAAGATCACTCCAAGTCTGATCTGTGTGGTGAGATCCTGTAGACCCTGTACTAAATACATAAAAAAAGGAAATTTGCCTTGTCTTCTTTTAAATTAATGAAGATAGTACTACAAATACATAACATAGTGTTAAATACCCTGAGATCGTCTTGAAATAAATACATGGTCCATTTTCATTTCACGTAATTTTGATGGCAATATGAAATTATGAAAAAATTCCATATTTCTCATTATTTTTTTTTTACCGGTATTGGGGATTGAACTCAGGACCTTGCACTTGGCACTTATTCTACTGAGCCATCCCCGTGGCCTGCTCATTATATATATATATATATATATATATATATATATATATATATATATATATAATGTCCAGCTCAGCCTGCCCTCCATTGGGGCTGTCACAGCATGTGGTGCCAGGGATTGAACTGCAGTCCCTGTGGTTGCCTAAGTTTGCCTAAGCAGGTGCTTTAGACTGCTGAACCATCTCGCCGGCCCTCTTTATTCTTTACAAATAAACAGAGGCACAATTGATCAAAATTCTTTTCATAACTGATACTTTCTCATAGGAGCAATGGATTGAGAATCACTTTCCAAAAATCTTGAGGGACGCCGGAGTGAAAAATAAGAAACAATTTTACCTCAGGAAATCCAAGAACAGCTTTCATTATATTTCAAAACAAAGTTGCCATTGCTTATTAAGTTCTGTTAAATATTTTACCTACCTAGCAATGCAAGGGTTAGGCTACTTAGACTACTTTCTAGGGAGTAGTCTGAAGTCATTCAACAAAACTGCCTTTTTGGCCCAACTATGACCACTCTATGCTTTCTGGAATAGCCTTCACCATGCTGCTCACAGAGTAAATTTTAGGACCAGTGAGATGGCTCAGCAGTCTAAAGCACCTGCTTAGGCAAGCTTAGGCAACCTCAGGGTCCGAGGTTCAATCCCATGCAGCCTGTGCTGCCCCAGCCCCACCCTCAGGGCAGGTTGAGCCAACCATAACATACATACATACATACATACATACATACATACATACATACAGTTTTTTTAAGGAATTTTTATTTTATTTTATTTTATTTTTTCTTGTTTCAGAACTTTTGTTTATTTATTTATTTTTATGGCTGTCTCAGCCTGCCCTGAGGGCAGGGCTGGCTCAGCATGTGATGCCAGGGAATGAACCATGGTCCCTGCAGCCGCCTAAGCTTTCCAAAGCAGGCGCTTTAGACCACTGAGCCATCCTGCTGGGCCCCATACATACAGTTTAAAAAGAAAAAAAAAAAAAAAAAA